>LDMZ01066913.1:0-10512 GCA_001455285.1 Sphaeromyxa zaharoni
TCACCTTGGGAGGGAGATGACTAAATCATTGGCGAGGTCACACGTGTGGTGGCCAGGAATCGAAAAAGACATTGAGAATATGATATCTAAATGTGATTTTTGCGTTAAAAGTAAAATGAGAAACCCAGTTAGAACATCCAATCATCCTATGTTAGAGCCAAAGGTTCCAATGGAACGAGTCTATGTGGATTTCGCTGGCCAGTTTCACGGAAAGATATTTTTGGTTCTTGTTGTTGCATTCTCAAAAAAGTGGCCAGAAGTAATCCCTATGAAAAATTGTAATGGAACTGAAACCCTGGAAATCTTAAGAGACATATTCTCAAGATTAGGTTTACCCAAGACTCCTGTATCTGATAATGGTCCCAAATTTATTTCAAGCGAAATAAGTGAGTTCAACAGAAATAATGGGATCCGTCACATACGTATTGCTCCATACCATCCTTCCAACAATGGACTTGCGGAAAGATTTGTTCAAACTTTCAAGAACGCTATTAGAAAAGAAAGGGTTGAAGACTTGAACAAGAGAATTCATCAATTCCTATTAACTTATAGGAACACGCCACATTCTATAACTAAAGTAGCACCGGTAGCTAAAATATTCTCTTTCCCTCCTAGAACCCTTTTTAATGTTCTTCAAGGTGATCCTCCCGTAAAATACAATCAGGTGCGTTTACGATGTACGAAAAAATTCCAGGTAGGTGAGAGAGTTTCAATGCGGAATCCGATAACATATCCCGAAAAGTGGACAATGGGGAAGATAATTAAACCCCTGGGTAGGGTAATGTATTTAGTCGAAACAGATAGTGGCTTGGTAGTTAGGAAACATCTGGATCAAAGAAGAAAGTCAAATATATCAGAACCATCCCAGAGTGTAGATTATTGTTTCCCCGCTGAGGTACAGTAAACCTTAAGGTCAGAGAATCTTGAAACTTATCCAAGGAACAGTTTGTCTCCATCCAGTCCAGAAATCAGCTCAGATAGACAAATTGCTATCAGACGAAATAGAAGAATCATCAGACCTCCTAGGAGGTATTCCCCGGGCTGAAGAGTGGAAGGGTGTTATAGATATTCATACATCGTTACTTATCGTAAGCAGTCGTTAGATACTGTATTTTAGTATTGCACTTGGTGTGTTGTGTCTTCGATCATATCATTAACCATCGTCTTGTCGCCATATGTACTGTATAATAAAACGTGACTAAATATAGACAATCACGCATGTCTCTAATTACAATATATAACAACTACTAGCTACCGCCGATAACCTAGTGTCTTCTTACATTACAGTGACCCAGTACAGAGTGTTTACAAACTCTAACGGAGTAGGTGCAGTAAATTAGACTATGTTCATTAAAATGACGTAGTTATTCAGTTAAAATATTATGTGCCGGACCCATCCAATTATTACATTTCTTGCCAAGATGGCTAAGAAAATCTTGTGTAATATTTTCCATTTTTAATTAGCCGAAGGATAGATTTTAGCCAACATTATGTCAAAGTATTTTATTTCTTAGTAAAACAAAAATATCGGCGAAGTAATTATTTTTATGAGGATCGAAGATTAGGGGTTTAATATTTTAAAGATTAATTTAAAAATAAAGAATTTCCGTAAGAAAGATGAACAGTCACACAAAGAGGTGGAAAATGGAAAGTTAGTGCAGTTAAATTTTATTGGATAGTTTACTTTTATTAAACTACTTTTTTGTAGTAATTAATTAATAAAATGACTTAATATCATATGAGAGAATTCGTAAATCTTTTTAGCGAGTATTGGATGCCACCATTGGCAATTCGAATACTATTAGTGCCAAAGCAAAAAGTGATTATGTAACTATTTTAATACGTAATAATGAAAGATATTATATTACTTAAATAACAACGTTGAACGAGCGCTTTCAGTCAAGTAACCATGGAATTTGAGTTTTCACACTATAGCCGATATTACAAATTTTTTCCCGGCATTTCAATTGATTTCAATTAATTGAATTATGCTACGTGCTAAAAAATATTAAATAATTAAACCAAAAACAATCAAATTAAATACGTGCATATAATAGAAATTTTGTAAGCAAAATGAATGAATTTTCAACAAATGACAGCTTATGATTTTTCGATACACATGAAAATTTACCAATAAGATTGCTAGTGATTTAAACTTAGTCCAGTACCAAACTTTGGATACTTCGAAATATACTGTAACATCAGTGAGTACAAATCAGTTCAAAAATAATAAAATTACATTAAAATTTGTTCACTTTTTGTGTTAACCCACTTGGTGAAATTTTTCTATCTCAAATCTATTTTAAGGCCATAGAAATTTCAGATTATTATTGAACATATTTTTTAACAGTTAGAATATGTTTCTCAAATATATACAAATATTAATGTTCTCCAGACAAAAATTTTTAATTCAGTATAAAACAAAAAGATTATTTTAAAATTTTTTAATTGTTTTTAATCGTATTTTATTCTTCTTTGTCTATTAATTGGCACTTTAGACACATGATGTCTGCAAGAAAAACCCCTTGTGAATTGTTAATAAAAAAATTAATTTTGTTGTTTTAGCTATTTAATATTTGTATTTTTCTTATTTCGTTTCTGATGGTGGAAAAAAATCTTCTATAAAATATAAAAAATATTCCAATTTCAAAGTTATTTATTAAGGAAATTATGTTTTATTTTTTGAATTTTTAAAATTTTTTTGCAGATAAAAAAGTTTTCACTAGCCTACAATCATCTTTCTATGATTTTTACATATATACAATCTGGAATTCAGCGATAATCCCATTGGTAATCCTGATAAGCTAAAATGATGTAATGCATTTGTCAAAAAGTTTTGCTTCTAATTGTTATAATCCATCTAGCAAGTAATCCTAGTAAAAGCAACTTTTTTTTACAAGAAAATATTTTCTTGTTTCTGAACTCTTTTTTAATATTTCAGAAATAAGCAAAAGAAATAAATTTTCATATATTCAAATTTTCTGAAAACGATATTAGCTGGTTTTGTTCATTTAAATTAGAATTAATAAAATCTTCAAAAGCGACTTAATATGCATGGATAGGAAAACTTGATAAAAATAATTATTAAAAAGTTCTATTTAGGGGTTTAGACAAACAATTATCTATAGCAAGAATGAAATCGTTTTTAGATTGAGGGTTTTTTATATTTAAATCGGGATGTGTGAATTATAGTTTTTTTTATATGTTACCTTAAAATAAATGAAAATATTGAAAAGGTAAACGATTCAAAATGAAAACAAACCACGCACGAATGTTTTATTTAAGGTTTTTCGTGAAATGTTAACAAAAATATGGGGTCTAACCATTGTCTAATTTAGTCGGATTCTGAATTAGAGTTAAAGACGCTGGAAATGTCTGCGAAAGTTTTGGTGCAAATAACAGGCTGTAATATATCACGGGGTTTATTCATAAAAGGCAACATCAAAGTTTATATGGATGGGTTATGACTTTTTTAAATTAGGAACGCGGATCTTTGTATAAAATTGGGAATAAGGCCGGTACTAATATCTATATTTAACTAAACTTCAACCAATGGAGGGTATTTTAATAATCAAATAACACTTCCACAACTTATTCTTAGATTGATCCAAATTAGGATTAATTTGGGATGTAATCGCTATTTTTTTAAATCCTTTTTATTGGTTTCTTAATTATTTGTTAAAAAAATTCTTATTATATTTACCAATTTCAAACAAGTTAAGATTAACAGTAATAAAATTGTTAATGAAACAAAGAATAACATATTTATGTATAATAGGTTTTTTACATATGTTTTAACCCGTGATTGCTATTTTTATATCAAATAGATATTTTCGCATACAATAATCAATGCTATCATTACTAATTATTATTTTTAAATATTTTAATACACAGAAAAGTATTTTTTCAGCAAACAATCGGCACTAGAACTTGTCTTTTTATAATCAATCATATAGGTATTGGCGTTATGGAAATCACTATAATAAATCTTTCAGTTTGAATGCCTGTTTATATGAAGGTAGTCGTAAAACCCGTTTGACATTGTTGGATTCATAGAAAATAATATCACGTGAACTATTAAAAAATGATAAGGTGGCCCGTTGCCGGATAAGTTAAGATAAACGGTCAATACACCTTGATAAATTTGTTCTATGTTTTTTAATACTTTTCAAAAATTTAAATTCATTTTGTAAAATAGCTAAACGGTCACATAATATACCAATAAGATTAGAGGGCTAACATTTAAAACCTGCGTAGCAACAAAGTGTTAACCTGGCTTTAAAGCAACATTATGAAACTAATAACAGAGACGGAATAAAAGTGAAAATTATTTTGCATAAAAATGTTGAAATATTCAAGATGGATCTTGAATCAATTTACTGGCCCCGATGAGCGTAATTAACACTCAATACTAAATTTCTGCACAGAACAAAGATCTTGATTGTTCACACTAACATATATATCATGCACGATTAAAGAGAGTTAAGAATTGATCAATTTTCGTCAGTATTAAACTTGATTAAAACAACATAAATCAAGAATGTGGGAGACTCATATATTTTTATTTTACACATATGTCTATTAGATTATTTTGCACAGTGTTACATCCAAAAAATGAAATTAACTACAGTTAAAAAACACTTAATTCAATCTTCAACTTTGAAATACAAAACACACAATCAGATTAATCAAATCAAACAAAGTAATAACTCAGTAGTAACCCAAATCAAACTTAAATTGAGCTCTTATGACAAAGTCACATCAAATATGACTTTGGACAAGGTTTAAACCCAGAAAGGAGAATTGGACCATACCGTGTAATTAACTGACTGCTGCTAAAAATAACGCAATCACTTAAATCAAAAAATTCTATGGAAACGCCGCTTTTAGCGATAACCCTGATAGATAAACACATGGACCAAAATCCATGGCTAAACTTCAAATCAAGGGTCACGATTACAAAAGTTAACAACACAAACATAAACGATCAACCATATGATCTAGAAATGCATCATACCACACCCAGTTTTAAATTTAAACAAAAGTAGAAAACGAAAACTTATATCTTATAATAAATACTTTAATAAAAAATATGCAATAGGATCAAATCAAAAGTTAAGCCCAGACCCAAACTACTGATTATCATTTTCAGCATCACCATCCTCAGCATTATTTTCCGACCATAGCTAAATCGTTAATAACGTTTAAAATAGGGTCATACGGCCAGGTTATCTCTTAAAAGTTGCATGATGAGAGTGCTATCCTTATAAGATTCTTCAGCAAGGGCATCCAAGTCCTGGATCGCCTGATCGAAGGCTTTCTTCGCAATGTTACAAGCTTCCGCGCTATTGTTCTTGATCTCGTAGTGGAAGACAGAGTAATTCAATGCCAGACCCAGACGGATTGGATGAGTTGGTTGAAGAGAAGCGTTGGCGATCGCCATGGCATCCTCGTAAGCGTTCTGGGCTTTAGTGACTGGATCCTCCGCATCATCACTCCTACAAACCTCGGAGATGTACCGATAGTAGTCTCCCTGCATCTTTGAAAGGAATACCTTCTCTTCTACTGCATCATCCTTAAGTCTCGCCATCACTTTCATTGTCAGCTCCAAAACCTCATGACAGATATCCTTGAGTTCGCCCTCAATCTTGGTCCTGTAGTTTATAAGATTCTGGTTCTTCCCAGATTTGTCCTCGGTCTTTTGTTCTTGGGCGGAAATCATTCGCCAGGAAGATCTACGGGCTCCAACAACGTTCTTATAAGCAACAGAAAGCAAATTACGCTCTTCTACCGTTAGTGGTTCTGTGGACTTCTCGATAAAGCACTTCATGAACTTAGTCATGTCCTCAAACCTTTCAGATTGTTCAGCGAACTTTGCCATGTCAATACAATCACCAACATCGTACTCCATCCTAACTCCCTACTCAGATAGAAATTGACGAGCAAGACCGTAACTACGCGAGTTTTAAATGATTGCGGAGACTGGGAACCATTGATGATAATTTATAAACCTTTGATCATTATCTATTTATTTTAAATGCGTGCCTCGTGCTCATAATTTTTATTTGCTAAATAAGATGGAAGTAGTGTGGGCACATATTTTATTACGATAAAAGGCGTGTTAATGAGTTTGCGCATCCAAATCTTATCGGTAACATCCAACCAGGATGATCTGTGTGATTTATTTAACTTCATGTCTACTTAAAAAAATATATACAAAATAACTGTTGAATTGTGGTACAATTTGCACAAATGCCGATCGCTTCTAAGATCCCAAACACGTTGCCCGCCCGATTGTGGGATCATTCATTGCGGTTACCGTGCACGCGGCTAATTTAGATATTCCTTATTGGGCGGGGTGTGGTGTTTTGTAAGAGTTTACACAGATTAGTTATTAAATTTTGCATTGAACTGGTAAAATTGTGATCCTGTTAGATTCATCTGAGTTTGCTCATGTTACTGCCTTACATGTGACTTGTATGTTTCATTATTTTTTTATTTTAAAATATTCTGTTATACAACCTAACCAAATTCATTTTATTATGATTTTGTCTCAAGGATATTTTACAGATTGTACGATGCATCATTAGAACTGCTTGCATCGTATTAAATATTTTTGTACTTGAGATATGTTTGCTGACCACATTTCGGTGATTTGCTATGGAGTAAAAATATTTGGTATCAGAAATAAGCCCAAGGTACTAATTTAAATGAAATAAATTCCATATTTATGCGCTAAAAACTTTATCCAACCAAATATGGTGGCCATACAATGTCAAAAACATCGAGATAGGTATTGATAATATATGTGTTGCTTAGTAACTAGATTTTTCATTTATCTGTGCAATCGAATTACAGATATTATCGTTCTCTATAAAGTGCAGATTTGTATGATCTTTCCAGCCTAACATTCTCTTTTCTTATGTCATTAAATCTGAGTGAATTCGAATTAAATATTTAATTCTCAGAATTCATGGACCCTTAACTAATTTTTTCAAATTTTTTGTATTTTCACTTGAAAATCTACGGAATTAATTTCTTCGAACGAAGGAAAGGACAAATCTAATTTCAGATTTGTTTATATATAGGATTTTTCCTGTCTGATTTTACGGAAGGATAAAATCAAGTTCACCTTGTTAAAATTAATTCATCTGTGATAGTTTTTACAACTATACTATCAGTTCTTTGATCCCAAATATATCTTTTGCATTTACCAAAAGAAAATCAATTTAATTATATGTGATGTTAAGGAATACCACTTGTTAATGAAAAATAGAACATTATTGATGAATCTCGAAATGTTTATGTCAACAACTCAACCACCAGCATACATTCCGAGTTAAATTTTTTCCCTTGGTATTGAGACAAAATTCCATACGCAGCTATTTTATAAATTAAATGGTTTAGTAAGATGCAACTAGTTTCCAAATTGTTCTAGAATTAAGCTAGCAAAAAAAATTTTCAATATACAGTAACGGGGGTGGGGGTGCAAGAGAAAGTATGAATTTGTGAAATTAATGATATTTAATTGAACTGGCAGCTACATACTCTAAAATAAAAATGCATGTACTTTTAGTCTTCTTTTTATTTAAACGCAAGCATTTTTAGTCATTCCAGTTCTATTAAAGTGTATGTACTTTTAATCATTTCCTTTTATTTTTTCAATCAAATTGCCAATTTAACCATGGCCGGTAATTTCATTGATGACCAGCGAAAATGGATATTAAAACAATACTGGAAGACAGAAAATAGTGAAAGCGTAAGAGAACAGTGGGTCAAAACCTTTGTAATACCTTTCATAACAAGGCTTTCGATTTATCGACTGCATGACAAGTTTGAACAGACAGTGGGTATCCACGACGCACTGAAAAGTGCTTCTTATTACATTTTTCTTACTTTTACCTATTTATGGAACATTTGTTTTTCTGTATAATAAATGTCGTAGATTTTACACGTTTTTTCCCTTTTTGACCAACGTATACCTACTTTCTCACCCCCACCCTAAATTAACACCCAGTGTAGGAAATTATACTATTAAGAATTCCCAAAACATTATATCTGTGTCAGGATGGTCTAACCATTACTCACCTACTTTATCCGGGATATGCATAATACCCAGTGAAACACTTTAAAACCTCAAAAAAATCAGGGCTATTAATCAGTCAGCTATCAGATGAATTAAGTTTATGTAACACATTTTTTTGGTAAAATAATTCTTTGTTAAGTTATTTTTGGAATTGATACAAAAAATATTATTCAATAAATTTTTTAGTTCCGAGCCCATCTAAAGTTATAACGCAAAAGACATTTTCCTTATTGATAACGAGCATCTCTCTGTTAGCCTTAGGCATTCTCTTAGAATTTTTTTACTCAACATCTACCTCCATTTTCCGTTTATTGGAATTAATATTGTAGTATATTACTGGGATACAAGCGCCAACCTTGCCATAAAAATGTTACCAATTGCAGGTGTTTTGAAAATTTGTGAAATATAAATTTGATTTACAGATTTAATATTTTTGCAGAGTAAATACCAAAAATAAAGACTAACGTGAACTGTCGAGACTCGAATATTTATGTAGAGTAATAAACGATATGGGTACCACAAAATAACTAACGAAATACCACAGGAGTCACAAATAAGCAAGGACCATACGGTGTTATTCTTATCTTTTCCTTTTACTTGTTAAGACAAATATTCTAATCTATAGCTATTTTAAAAAATTGATCAAATCATACCATTTGCTTTTTTATATACAAAGTTTTTAGTGATAAAGCTATATATTTTTAGAGTAACTTTGTCTGAAGATGTTTCTTCGTCTAATATCCCTTAAAATATAGACTCTTCAAATAACTGAGTTAAAATTGCAATATTATTACTCAAAAGAAAAAAAAATTAAGATTGCCAAATTGATAACATCTGAGATAATTTGTCAGACCTAACGTCTTCAATATTGGAAGCGGCGAGAATATATTGTTAAGCAAATATAAGGAGTAACAAACAAGCTCCCATTAAGGTTCCTCTTACAGTGATAATAACCATTCGTTAGCTCGGTAGTTAGTAAGTCTTTATTGGTGCAGTAGGCAATTAGGTAGGAGATCAATCTCTTTCTAATGTGTGAAAGAAAAGTTGGGAATGTGTTGATATTAATGCTATAGGGATCAAGGATAACCGCCTCAATACTTGTGTGATTGAAAGGGTTGAACTTCCAAGAACAGATTTTACAGATGCTCACATAGGCTGGTATGTTATATTGAGAACACCATGAGATTAGAGAGAGATTGAAGGTTAATTGGTCATGCGTCCCACGAGTCACAAATGAGTTGTGTAACATGTTATGATGTTACGATTATGTAATAGGTTGGCTAATCGCTCATGGCCTAGTGGTTAGGCCTTCGGACTGTCATCTGAATGTCGCTAGTTCGAGTCTCAGCTTGGGCCAACTTATTACTGTTACAGTTGATTAGTGAAATCCTTAATCCCCCAAAGAACTGACGTCACGTGGCATAGAGACTGCAGCTGACAGCATGAAAATAAACTTCTTGTGTCTGATAAAAACCTTATCATATAGAGGGTGACATATATAATTAGGAATTAATGGAGACCTCGATTGACTTCAATGTTCACACAGAGACTATGGAAATCTGAGACTCTCTCTTTTAAGGTCGATATGTCATTGTTGTTATCCATCCATAATCTGGAGAACTTTTTTCTCCCTTGAACAATCTTCTCACCCCAAAGATACAAGTCTTTGGAGTACAAAAACAGGATGTAGATGCCCAAGTCTCTTCTGTCTTGAGTTTCAATCCAATTGAAAAAGATATTTTATTCAGGTTATCGATCACTCGGAATACATATAGTTTAATCAGGCTGACATCGAAGTTGATATCCTTAGGAATTTCCGGAAGAATCACTTGATTGTCTCCCTGCATGAGTTTTTTCAGCTTGTAGTTAAATTTATGGCATACATATCGTATAAGACATAGAGTTATCAAAGTCCAAAACTTCTGACGTAATCCTTCAATAAAGGACGCGGATTCCGACGTACCTAGCTGCACCCCCTTGAACGTTAATTCTTCAAGTGACTCTGGCGAGGAATTGAACTCCCGAGCAGACAGACGTAAGAAGATGGGAATAAGCTACAGTTTTCATACAGGCCAGGTAGGCCCAACAGCTGATCAATCAATCTTCCTAGTGATGCGCTATTGGGATGATTGTGGTGAAGGCACCACCGACTCAAATCCAGATTGATGCAAACATGATAGGTAGCTCCCTCTTTTCTATTGCTGACCAACATTTGGGAGAACCGGTGAACCTTTCTCTGGACATCATCGTGACTGCGGGTCATCGATTGTTCCTCAAATAAGTCGAGTATTTGGTCAGCCATACCGTGAGTGACGTATAGTTCGTAATCTCTTGTGGACCAATAAAAAATTACGAATTAAACCTATCGCATATGTAATTCGTAACTTTTTTAGTGAACAAAACCTATTTTTTTCACAAAATAATCA
>LDMZ01066944.1:0-12497 GCA_001455285.1 Sphaeromyxa zaharoni
TGTAATTTAAATAAGGATGGGATATGAAAATGTTTGAAATTTAAATTCATTATACCAATACGCTCCGAAATAAATTTTAATATCGTTAAAATGACTATATGATGAATCAAAATCACACATAACCTTAATTTCTTTATTTCAATACAGAAAAATGTATCATCAATAAACTAGTCATGTTGATTAATATATGTTGACCTCTTTTTGATATCCACAACAAATCGTATTTGTTAGTTCTCTTATTATGAAATATTCCGATTACTCTTATTAAGTTAGGATAAAAAATTTTCATTAAACAAACACATTGATATTGATTAATAAAGGTAGAATTTCCTCAAAAAAATAACTTTTTATCCATATTAAAATATTTTTGCAATGGATATATGATTTCCTCCATTACTTTAGTTTAACTGTTGATCATGGTAAAAATATAGTACATAAACGCGTATAAATATATACATTCATAAAGGATAAGTTAAAAGAAGGGTTTTTATTTAGTATTTATTAAAACAGAAAATTTTGAAGGAAATGGATGTATTGTTGTCTATTATTTCAAAAATAACTAAGAAAATAATGAAAGAAGATTGTAAATCATTTAATCGTATTAATTAAAAAATCTGTCTTTATTATTTCTCAGTTCATTGACGCTATATATTAACTTTCTTGAAATTTTTGCGTTGTATAATATTGAAATCTATTCCATCATCTAGTTATAGATTATATGTGCAGAACATTACTTTTATAATTAAAGCCAAAAAATCACACTTGTATAAGTAAACTACTTGAATACTGGGTTTGGAAAAAAGTTTTGGCTATTAATCAAATTAGAATGGCAGAAATTATGATGAGTGATCTATAAACAACAATCTAGCACACATATATCAATGAACTGATTTGGGTCCATCAAAACTAAAGAGTAAATTTAAGATTTGGAATAGCGGTAAGTTTGGAGATCATACTTTTCAAAGTATTGTATAAAGATTTTCCTTACACACTTTGTCTGGAAGAAAATACATCTGAATAAAATTTCACTTTCACAAAGATAGGGAAAATTCTGAAAATTCAAAATCATAACGCATTATTTTTTTTTATAAAAAATACAATTCTGTTATATTTTTAAAAAAAAATATTCTAAAATATTTTAAGCAATAAACGATTTGATATTTCGATCCAATACGAAATGATTGATTATGGCCAGTAATCAAATATATCTTTAAATTAATATTATTTATGATAGAATTGCAAATTAATTTTGTATTTATTTTCAAAACGACTAAATTTTACTTAACAAAATAAAAAACAATTCACAACTGATTTTTGTCAAAATATATATAAAGCGATATTTATAGTTTTGCATTTTAACCATTTAAACAGATTTAAATTTTTTTTCAATATTCTTTTAATTGAAATTTTAACTACATCAAATAATATTCACTATGTTACAAATATTTGTCCATATGATTTTCATCAATTTTTAAATATCAATTGGTAGCTATAAAATGGTACATCCCTCTAAAATGTCATAAAATAAAATCTGCTACAAAAATTATCATTATATAGGTTCCGTTTTAATCTGAATATGGATTATAAAAATTTCTTTTAAAAATAAATATTTAAAAAAATTCTTTTTTCTGGTAAGATTAATTATTTTAAAAAATAATTAATTCAAAGTATAGAAGCAAATTATTATTATATATGAATTTTATTTTCAATATAAAAAAGAATATTTCATATGTATGAGTATTGATTTTTTTCAAGTTTGAAAGTATACATTATTACAAAAATTTTAAAAATATTAAGTATATATATATCAAGGATTGTAATAATTAAAAAATAACTTTTTACTGTACTATGAGAAATATTTAACTATTTCTACATTTTTTGTATTCAGGAATTACTAATAATAAATGCTTTATGCACCTATGCATAATCGTATCCCTAAATAATTAATTATCAATCAGATATTGTTAATTTGAACGACTATATTAATTTAACTCATACCGATTGCTTTTTATAAGTGTTAAAAATTATATCTTTTTTCTGAGACACAAAAAGAGAATTATCTTTGATTAGTTCAATTTTAATATTCTGATTATGACAAAATATAAGGTTTATCCCATTGCCATTACATTTAATATATAAGACATATTTTCGAAAGAATTATTTTTTGATTTACCATTTTAAACACTAATGTTGAAAAAAATATTTGATAATATCATATCAAATAAAGTGCAAAAAATCGAGTTGTGTTTCGATCAAAATTGGATTACTTTAATTTAATTATATATACTGATGTTTACTATTTGTTTTTTAATTTGTAATTTCAATTTTATTTTATATTATAAAATAAAAAATAATTGTATAATGATATAATTAATCACAAATTCCCTAATAATTATATTGGAAAAATAAATTTCCCATTTTCGGTCAAAACTCTCATGATAAATACCTTAATTACATTTACTGGTAGTTTTTATTAAATAGAAATTTTTTAAATGTGTTTTCTTTACATATGAATTCGGATTAAATGTTTTTAACCATAATAGATAATTAGGGAACTAAATTTCCTGCAGTAAGTATGGCGGTTGTTCGATTTGTTAAATTATGAAATTTACGGATGAATTTTTATTTTTAGTTAAAAATTTCTAATTTCATATATCGGACTTTTATTAATTGTTAATTGTTAATTTTTTTAAATTAAAATAAAATTTTTTATCAAAAAATAATTTTAAATTATTATAATAATAAACAATGTAGGGAATTATTTGGTGCATAAATTATAATATTTTTAGATAAGAACTTTTTCTTTTCTCTTAGATGATTTTACTTTTAGTCATCAAAATTAATAATTATTTCTAATTATATACTTTATTAATCTGCGCTTTACAAAAATATTTATCGATAAGTATTAAAGATTATTTTTGTATATTTCTTAAAGAGAAAAAATATTTTTTTTACGGTAATTAGAATAAAAAAAGAATAATATTAAATTCAAGATTTTATTTTTTGAAATTAGTTTTATTTTTAAAATTATCTAGTTTATAATATATGAAAAATTTATTTTTAAAAATTTAATCAGGTCAAATTTTTTGTTGCCGTTTTTTATACATATTAGTTGTTATTTCTGAATAATAAAAAAGTTTCGATTAGACTGCTTTACAAATAATATTTATAATATAATAAAAATATCTTCTTTCTTGAATAATTGATTTATTTCCATTGACTAGTCTTTTTTTATGGAATGGATCATTAAAAAATTTAAAAAAAATCAAATTGAAATATAGAATAATCTGTCAACAAATAAAAAATACAAGAAATTCTGGTATAAATTAATTAGAATTTATTCCTTGAAAATATTTTTAATATAAATATGTTACATTTTTTAACGAAACAATACACTTTTAAAGTATAAAATCGTACAAGCGTCTTTAATTATCAAAATAATTAAATTCACAAATTTATATTCTTATTTTTTATTTTTGCATATAATATGATATCAGGAAGTAATTTTTATAATTGTAAAATACTTAAAATACGTTACTAAAATAAAATTATTTCTTGCATAGACATGATGGTTTATAAGTATAATTGTAGTTTATTTATTTTTATTTATCCTAGTTTTAACAGATAGTTAGTTCAATTGTGCTATTTTACATCACAATACTTTTGTTTGTTATTGGCATTTATAGAAGTATATATATTTGAAAAGCGCCAATGAATCGATTATTTGAGATCGAAATTAAGGTTGAAATGGTAATACATTTAATAAAATATTAATAGCCTATTTATTTTTAATTTTAAAATTTTAATAATGTTTAAAATAGTTATTTAGTTATATTACAGCATTGAAGATTCATATAGTAAAGCCAAAAGAGTTAAATATTTTAATTATTAGTTGAATTATCTATCGAATCTCTAAATCAATTCATGAACAATATTCACCAATAAATGATTCAATAATTTTATAATATTTGGGAATAATTGGTTAATATTTTTTGGTTAAGAATATTTCAAACAAATATATAATAAAAGAAAATAAATTTAAACGTTAAAAATCCATTTAATTTTAGGTACTATTCAAATTTAAAAAAAATATTCAAAAGTTTTCTCAAACAAATTTACATTTTCAAAAATAACGCATTCGTCTTAACATATTTCTTGACATATAAAATCATACCTTAAATCAATCTGTTTATGAAATGATTGAAATATTAAAAACTTTCCTCATTGTTATTTAACTTCCAATTTCGGATGTATCAAACAAAAATTGGATAAAAATATTAAATTGTAAGTTCCAATGTTAATTTTTATTATTCCTACCTTTAAGTACTAAATCATCAAAAACAAATATGTTTGGTACTTTCCTTATTTATTAAAATGTCGTAATAGTGACACATGTCATTAAACTATTTTAAATATATAATAAATTTATTAGGGCATGCAAACTTTAATATAACTATTATACAGAATCTTAATGCCTTCTAAATATTATTCTGCTCACCAAAATAAACTGAACGTTACATTCTAAGCATAATAGATACCGGATTGTATCAATGTTTATAAAATTAAAGAAAAAAAAATATTTCCATACCTTTTTTTTTATTTTTTGTTTAAATGTTTAAAATTCGACAGATTTATGCTATGAGTTTGATGATATATCAAACTATAATGGATTTTTTTTAGAATCGATGTTAAAACTATCATTCAAGAATAATCCATATATCTCAATAAGATTTAGATCATATTTAAAATTTCGAAAATTATATTAATATATTCTAGAAATTAAACGTCAAATTTTTTTCATTCAGCCAGTTCTTATATATTTTACAAGGATAATGCATACATTCAATTATTAAAAGTTTAATTAAACAAATAAGACCAAATTAATAAAATGAGTTCGTAATATAAGGAAATTAATAATGTTATCACATCTTACGGGAAGAAAATTCGGTATAATCGATATTTTTATAAAAATAATAATAACTTTTTTCCCAAACTTTTAACAACGAATCGATCTTTTTGGTTATGCTTAATAATACTGAATAGTTTATTTCAATCTCTTAATAATATGACTTTTATACGGAGATAAATGTTGTTACATTTCCATATAAAGATTTTGGCACTAAAATAATAATTTCCAACCGTATTGTCATTTCACAAATTATTTTATTCCTTTTAGTCAAAAAAAAATTTGCATATTTTTCGATAATCTATGATAAACTTAGAGTAAGTTTTATGTTTTTGATCTATCAAGCACTGGCCATAGTAAATATAATTAAAAACAATAGAAAATTGTTATATGCATATATCTAAAATATGAGATCCTTTCTAGTTTTTCTTAGAATAAAATCTGCTTGATAACAACGTAATTAACCATAAAATTTAATTCAATCATAGTATATCGAACAAACCATCAAGTAAATGGTAGTATCTATATATAATATTAATCTTAAAATTATTATTTTTTTATTATTTTATTTAACTTCTAAAAAAAAATAATAAATTTAGCTGTTTTTTTCCTTATTTCTTATTATCAGACCTTTAAATTTTGTGATATATTAAGGATGCTGTAAATATAAATTTATATATACATTACAATTTTATTATTTCGCTTAGTCATGTTTCTGCAGCCAAATCAAAATATTATGTTAACTCTGACTGTTAAAATAAAAATAAAATAATTTTAACCATACACTATTTTAAAAAATGATTATTATTATCAATTAACCATTATGTGAACGGGTTGATATTTTAAAATCATAAAAAAATAAATGTTATTATTTGTGCTTCAATAGAATTATCTTTGAAAGACAAATTATAGACCAACAAAGTATTTTTGTCAGATTAGATGTTAAATAAATTTATAACGGAGAAGATACAATTAATAAGACAAATACACAATCGTTGGCGTGCAATTTTTTTGTCTTAATTTGATTACCTAAATATAAATGACATCAAAATTTTGCAACTGGTTCAAATATAGCTTTTTGGTTTTTTTTTGTAAA
Source organism: Sphaeromyxa zaharoni (assembly GCA_001455285.1). Classification (NCBI taxonomy): domain Eukaryota; kingdom Metazoa; phylum Cnidaria; class Myxozoa; order Bivalvulida; family Sphaeromyxidae; genus Sphaeromyxa; species Sphaeromyxa zaharoni. The sequence goes on from LDMZ01066944.1 coordinate 6,003, forward strand.
ATTAGATTAATCTGTTACAATTATATAAAATAACTTTTTTTTTCAAGAATGAATCAATTTTATTTATGTGTTACATGAAAAATTAATCAATATTAGTATAAAAATAATTTTAAAAAAATAAAATTTAATAATTCCAAAATATTAATAACTTAGACTGCAGCTAATAAACTTGTTTTATTTCGTCAGAAATTTTTATAATAGCTAGATTTGATTACATAATATAAATTCTTTAATTCTTAGCTTCTAATTTTTTTAATTAGCAATAAAAAGAAATTATTTTCGAAAAATAGGATAGCATAATTTTGGAATATCAGATTTTTAAATATATTTTATTCAAAAAAATTAGTAAGCAACTATGTTATATGACATTAATTAAAAATTTCGGCATGAATATGTTATAATTCAGGATCTGATACAATTCATTAAATTCACAAGTTTATATATACGGAGTATTATTTCTCTTTTTTATAAACTCCTATAATTTGCATCAAAGCTTCAAAAAAAGTTTTTATTTTTAATTAATTTGCCGTCTGAAATCCTTGATAATTTGAATTTCATTCCATTAAATTATAAAGCTCAACTTGAAATTATATTTTTTGGGCGTTGAACAATAAAATAACCAATAAGTATATATATAGATTACCCGAATCTACAAGGAGAAAATATACACTTACCTCACTAAAAAACTAATTACTTATTAATTTTTCTGGATATTATCCAATTGTATGGTGAGATATATTTTTGAACTATATTTTAAATCCTTATACTAATTATTTTAATAATCCAAAGAAATAATAGAGTATGAAAATTAAAAAAAAATGAATTATATCATCTAATTTATTTGATATTTAATTTATTATAAAATAATGGTTAAGAATTAAAATTATTTAACATAATATAATTTTGGAATATTTTAACCAATTATGCTGATTTGATGTATAATGCTCCAATAAAAAAATTATCAAGAAAGTTTTAAAAAGGAATCAAATGTGAAATTATAAAATCCTAAATTGTACACGAAAGATCTAAACTAAGTTCATTTCAAAACTTTAAATCAGTTCTAAGGAAATGCAAATTTGTTCTGCCAAGGAAATAAAGGAAACATACCTTAAGTCAAAGATAATTAAGTAATCTTATATATTTTTTTTCATATTAGGTAAAAAATAATAATTTAGTTTAATGTTTCGATTCCTTTGATATAGTTTTTTATTAATTAAATTTAAACATGTTTCTTTTATGCTATGGTTAATCAAGATTCATTTCAATATATATTGACTTTGAAATAACATCTTTATATATATATTTTTTTCTGTTTTGAAAAAATTTCACTCTGAAACCTGTATTTGAACTAAATTGAAGCATATATTTTTTCTAAAAACTAGAATAAAATGAAAATAATATATTATTGAAGAATTTGAAAAAAGCTAATATTGAACAAGAAAACCTTGAATATGATCCTTTAAAAAAAATTATCAGAAAAGATTTTCCAGGTGGAATTTCAGAATTGAAATAATTTAATTATAGAATATTTCATTATTGATTTTTACGTAAATCAGAGCGGACGCTAGTGCTGAAATGATATTAAACAATTAACAGAATAAATTACAATCTGGAAGTTATCTGGTTTCATATCGATGGAATTGGCAGCAACAAATATCAGCTACACTAATAAAAAAATGGATTTAATAAATTAATTGAATTAGTTCCTTGTCGAAGAATATTTTTATTTAACAAACATTAAAAGAGATGTGACTGAAATACACTCCTGAAATTTCAGAAAAAATTTGTTACTGATTTCGATTTTTGAGTTATATCAAGTGACTTTTAGTTTTTAATGGGCTTGATATTGCATATATAATCAAAATTTTAACTGGAATAAAATGTTCGCTATGTTATATTTGAGACATTGATTCTTCTACATTATTGATTTTGTTTTTTTGAAGATCGTCATTTTTATTTATCGGCTTATTTTACGAAAATTACGCATATTTATTTTGTAAGAATAGTTATATGAAACATTATTCCACCGGTTAAATCATGGATAAAATATTTGAAATTACATGTAACACTTTGTAATTAATTATATTAAGAATATTTAAAAAAATCCATCATATAATTAGTTTACTATTGAAAAAATAAGATTTAAAATTATAGAATTAGTTTTTTTTACAAAATATTTAATCTCGATCAAATGAAGTCAAAGATATTAATACATTAATCTATATTCCAAAATAATACTGCAGCCTAAATTTATTCGTTAAAAATTAAAACTAAAAATTTTTTGTTCTATGTTGATAAAAAATAGTTAATTTATGGAATTTTAACTGTTCTGTATCTTGGGTTATTTTCCCAGAAACCTCCTTTTTGAAAGTATAATTAATAGAAATTTTAAATTTATAAAAATTACGAAATTTATTTAAACCTCCATAATTATTTATAAGAACAAAAAATGAAAATTTTTTATCGAGAATTGGGGTAAGATATGAATATCATAAATTTTAAAAAAATTCCTTCGTCAAATTATTAAATCGATTTTTATTTTGGAATATACATTTTTATTGCCAGTATTCAATATAAATATAAATGGAAATTTATCTGGGTAGTTGTTATGCAAGTAGAAGAGTCCTAATTTGTTAAATAATTCCATGATATTATAAAATTCAAATTTTTGATATATTAAAAAACAATTTTTCAGATCATCGAAAAATCATTCATATATATTTTAAAATTTATTAATGTTAGCTTGACGCCTGATATATATTTATATATATTAGTACAGACTTTATATCGGAGTAGTCATATATCTAGACATATTAAATTATATGTTGATTATGTTTATTCAAAAAAAATCTATTTTCCTAAAATATAATCTCATACCTGTAGCTAAAAAATTTTAGAATTCAAAACAATTTGAAAGCTTTAAATACTCCCACATCTATCAAAGAATATAAATTTATAGTTATTTAAAAAAATTTTCCATAAAAATATGATCCTCAAATATTTTTAAATTTTCGATTAAAAAGTATTTTCTTAAATTATCTTTCTTTTCAGAAAAAAGGAATATAGAGTATATTTTAAATAAATTTTGTTAATCTGATTAAATAATATAACAAATCATTCTTATTATACAGGGAAGTATATAAGTTAAATATGAAGCATATTTTTTACTTAAGAATAAACTTCATATATTTCAAGGTTTTTACTTACTGTTTTAAAATAGTACAAATCGTACCAATATATATTAAGGATAATAAATAAACTAAATATAATAATAACTGGATTGGCGTTATAATGCATTAAAATATATAATCGAGGCACTATTGAATTTCCGAACCTTTTTTTTATTTTGCAAAGCATTTTAAATATTTTTTTAGAAAAACTACTTCATAGCACTTATATTATATTTAAGCTGTTTTAATATATAGCAGTTTTAGTTCATGAGATACTTTTGAATTTAACCTGAGAAAGTTATCGATTAAAACATTAAATTATTCTTGTTTAGAATCTATCATAATAATAAATTCTATGTGTTAATTTAATAGTTAAATGCGAAAAAACTAATCTATCGGATTAAAAAATATATTAGGTGGAACTGAACTATATATTGTTTTTCTATAACTTAAAAACATGAGACTATAATATAGAAAAAAAAGATATTGTAAACAAACGACAATTTTAATTAAATTTGTTCGTTTGAAAATCATTTATACAAAATTGGAAATTGTTATCTGCTATATTGTACTAAGAGCAGAGTATATTTATTACAAAATAAAATCACTTGGACACAATTAATTAAATAAATATTCAGTTTCAGTTATAAAAAAATTTTTAATATTTTTATTAAAAGTATTCAAAAAATCTAGATTTTACAGCCGAAATAACGTATCAGTGTATTTCTTTCCATAAATAAATAATATTTGTTAAGTTGTTTCTGAAGTTACATCACATACCAAATCGCTTTATTTTTTTGTCATTAACTTGATAATATTTATTCAAATTCAAATTTAAACAATCTTTTTGAGTTGTTCTGATTTTTGAAATTAAAAATATATACATTTATAAAAAAATTGCGTTAAATACAACTCATCCAAAATAGTTTAATTTGAATACTCATCAATATCAGTCCTTATTCGAAAAGGGTAAAATGCATATAAAACTGGTATTTTATTGATTCCACGTTATTCCCTTAATTAATCATTCGAATATAATACATTGTAACGAACATATCTTGGCTTGAAAAATTCAACTCATCCTAAACAAATATTTTTTTATCTGTACTTATTTCAGTTTAAAAACTTCTGTTTATGTTTAGATAAGATTTAAAAAATGGTTTTTAAGCAATATTATATCTATGCAGCACTTAAATTTAAATTTCTAACATGATAAAAAAAGAAGATTTAACAAAAGTGTTAGATCTTGTTTAAATAAATACATCCTTAGTTTTTTAAACACAACAAATGCCATTATAAAGCTAACATATCATTTGATCAACTATAGGAAATGAAACTGATTTAAATTGAAATAAATTTTTTATTTTTAATTTTGTAGAAAAAGTGCCTTTACATATGTATATAATTAATTGACTAATTCAATTCTATCATATAACGGTAAAATCATTATTACGTTATCGGAAATAAGACCACAAAAATAAATTTTTTCAAATATAATTTGCTTTTTTATATATTTACACTAAAGTTAAGGTTTAACCTAGATTTACAATAAATCGAAATATAAAATATTTATTAATTCTTTAATCAAAATTCAGTAACAATCGTTGCTTTTTAAAGTAAAAATGTTTTAGACGTATTATCATACCTAGTATTAAACTTTTTATGATTTTTCCGATATAACAGTAAGATAAGAAGTAGAAATTGGTACAATCGTAATTTTTATTATAAAAAAATTCTTTTTGATTTAAATTATTTAAAAATAAAATAATGAAGATAGTGAATCTTACAATATCAAACCATTTGTTAATTTCTTTTAAATTGTATCTAATAGTTTTTACATAAAATTTTTGATACAATTCCGTCAAAAAATTTCAATAAATATGAATTTTAAGAGGAAATATTAATAAGTTATATATAAGGAATTATTTGAGTATATAATGTTTTTTAATGATAATATGCAAAGACTTCAAATAATTTTAAATTCGTGCTATGAATTTTGTATAAAATAAAGTTGCTCCTTTTTTTCTGTTTAGAACATACCAATCATATAAATCTATCAAGATTGCTTAAGGGTTTTAAAGAAGAGTAATATAATTTAATATCTATCTATAATTATAACATAGATATAATCGAAATTTTGTTATACATGTTAGAGAATTGGAGTAATAATTGAAATTAACTTTTTTGTGAATAAAATATTGAAGAAATATATGAAAATTTTTTGTCATATAAAAGTTAGTTCTTCTTAACTATTTAAATAAAAAAATGGATCCACTTGTAATTATTAGCTTCTGAAGCAAGAAATCTAGTGAATGTTGCCCTGATATGAAGCTTAATATCTTTTCTAAAATATATTCTCAAGTAGGAATGAACTATGTACGTTGGATATCCTCAGAATTAGATTTAAAATAAAATTTATTACCTCTTGAGAAGATATAGTTGAATGCCCGATAGCGAGAACACATTTTAATAAATCTTTGCTTGAAATTAAAAAAAATATTATCTTGGATTGAAAAAAAAACTAAAATGCATTTGATCTGCTAATCAGTCTTTCACGATAATTGGACTAATTTCTTGAACTTTAAAAAGAAAGAATGGATAAGTAAAGTTGAATTTAATGCATATTTGTATTTGTAGATACGGTACCTAATTGCCTTTTTTTTAAAGTCGGGAATAATTCCATACTATGTTCTATTAAATAAAACAAGTATGCTCTTTATGTAATGAACCAATTGAAAAACAGAACACAATATTTTTTTTTTTAGATATTTTTATCGGGTTTAGACAAACCTTTAACTTGCAATGGATAAAATTTTCATTCTTTTACATTTTTTCTTTTAACGACAAACATTAAAAAAATCTGTTCGTCACATCTTATTTTGTGCCTTTAATTTTGATATTAAAAATGCTACACAGACCCGAAAGCCTATTACCTAACCTGTCTCCAATTTTCATTTGATAATTTTAAAATCAAATGATATTTTTAAACAAAATTGCCGATAAAATTCAAACGAAATAGAAAGTTATCTAATTTTTTGATAATCGAAGTTTTATTTGTTGAATCTGTTATTTCCTACCAAATTGTTCAGTTTCATACAAAAATTTGTTGTTATCAGTTAAGAAATGTATTATATAGTTATTAAAACGCTTCTTAAAATAAAAAAAAAATTTTGTGGTAAACGATTGATACAGAACATATCACTAATTATTAAGCCGTAAATGATAAATAAGATATCCAATTTTATCTATGTTATATAATTTTTAATACACAACGAATGCGATATTTTTTAATTTATAATAAAATATGCTTTTGATTATAAAATTC
>LDMZ01066945.1:0-16011 GCA_001455285.1 Sphaeromyxa zaharoni
TTTAATGTTTTAATCGATAACTTTCTCAGGTTAAATTCAAAAGTATCTCATGAACTAAAACTGCTATATATTAAAACAGCTTAAATATAATATAAGTGCTATGAAGTAGTTTTTCTAAAAAAATATTTAAAATGCTTTGCAAAATAAAAAAAAGGTTCGGAAATTCAATAGTGCCTCGATTATATATTTTAATGCATTATAACGCCAATCCAGTTATTATTATATTTAGTTTATTTATTATCCTTAATATATATTGGTACGATTTGTACTATTTTAAAACAGTAAGTAAAAACCTTGAAATATATGAAGTTTATTCTTAAGTAAAAAATATGCTTCATATTTAACTTATATACTTCCCTGTATAATAAGAATGATTTGTTATATTATTTAATCAGATTAACAAAATTTATTTAAAATATACTCTATATTCCTTTTTTCTGAAAAGAAAGATAATTTAAGAAAATACTTTTTAATCGAAAATTTAAAAATATTTGAGGATCATATTTTTATGGAAAATTTTTTTAAATAACTATAAATTTATATTCTTTGATAGATGTGGGAGTATTTAAAGCTTTCAAATTGTTTTGAATTCTAAAATTTTTTAGCTACAGGTATGAGATTATATTTTAGGAAAATAGATTTTTTTTGAATAAACATAATCAACATATAATTTAATATGTCTAGATATATGACTACTCCGATATAAAGTCTGTACTAATATATATAAATATATATCAGGCGTCAAGCTAACATTAATAAATTTTAAAATATATATGAATGATTTTTCGATGATCTGAAAAATTGTTTTTTAATATATCAAAAATTTGAATTTTATAATATCATGGAATTATTTAACAAATTAGGACTCTTCTACTTGCATAACAACTACCCAGATAAATTTCCATTTATATTTATATTGAATACTGGCAATAAAAATGTATATTCCAAAATAAAAATCGATTTAATAATTTGACGAAGGAATTTTTTTAAAATTTATGATATTCATATCTTACCCCAATTCTCGATAAAAAATTTTCATTTTTTGTTCTTATAAATAATTATGGAGGTTTAAATAAATTTCGTAATTTTTATAAATTTAAAATTTCTATTAATTATACTTTCAAAAAGGAGGTTTCTGGGAAAATAACCCAAGATACAGAACAGTTAAAATTCCATAAATTAACTATTTTTTATCAACATAGAACAAAAAATTTTTAGTTTTAATTTTTAACGAATAAATTTAGGCTGCAGTATTATTTTGGAATATAGATTAATGTATTAATATCTTTGACTTCATTTGATCGAGATTAAATATTTTGTAAAAAAAACTAATTCTATAATTTTAAATCTTATTTTTTCAATAGTAAACTAATTATATGATGGATTTTTTTAAATATTCTTAATATAATTAATTACAAAGTGTTACATGTAATTTCAAATATTTTATCCATGATTTAACCGGTGGAATAATGTTTCATATAACTATTCTTACAAAATAAATATGCGTAATTTTCGTAAAATAAGCCGATAAATAAAAATGACGATCTTCAAAAAAACAAAATCAATAATGTAGAAGAATCAATGTCTCAAATATAACATAGCGAACATTTTATTCCAGTTAAAATTTTGATTATATATGCAATATCAAGCCCATTAAAAACTAAAAGTCACTTGATATAACTCAAAAATCGAAATCAGTAACAAATTTTTTCTGAAATTTCAGGAGTGTATTTCAGTCACATCTCTTTTAATGTTTGTTAAATAAAAATATTCTTCGACAAGGAACTAATTCAATTAATTTATTAAATCCATTTTTTTATTAGTGTAGCTGATATTTGTTGCTGCCAATTCCATCGATATGAAACCAGATAACTTCCAGATTGTAATTTATTCTGTTAATTGTTTAATATCATTTCAGCACTAGCGTCCGCTCTGATTTACGTAAAAATCAATAATGAAATATTCTATAATTAAATTATTTCAATTCTGAAATTCCACCTGGAAAATCTTTTCTGATAATTTTTTTTAAAGGATCATATTCAAGGTTTTCTTGTTCAATATTAGCTTTTTTCAAATTCTTCAATAATATATTATTTTCATTTTATTCTAGTTTTTAGAAAAAATATATGCTTCAATTTAGTTCAAATACAGGTTTCAGAGTGAAATTTTTTCAAAACAGAAAAAAATATATATATAAAGATGTTATTTCAAAGTCAATATATATTGAAATGAATCTTGATTAACCATAGCATAAAAGAAACATGTTTAAATTTAATTAATAAAAAACTATATCAAAGGAATCGAAACATTAAACTAAATTATTATTTTTTACCTAATATGAAAAAAAATATATAAGATTACTTAATTATCTTTGACTTAAGGTATGTTTCCTTTATTTCCTTGGCAGAACAAATTTGCATTTCCTTAGAACTGATTTAAAGTTTTGAAATGAACTTAGTTTAGATCTTTCGTGTACAATTTAGGATTTTATAATTTCACATTTGATTCCTTTTTAAAACTTTCTTGATAATTTTTTTATTGGAGCATTATACATCAAATCAGCATAATTGGTTAAAATATTCCAAAATTATATTATGTTAAATAATTTTAATTCTTAACCATTATTTTATAATAAATTAAATATCAAATAAATTAGATGATATAATTCATTTTTTTTTAATTTTCATACTCTATTATTTCTTTGGATTATTAAAATAATTAGTATAAGGATTTAAAATATAGTTCAAAAATATATCTCACCATACAATTGGATAATATCCAGAAAAATTAATAAGTAATTAGTTTTTTAGTGAGGTAAGTGTATATTTTCTCCTTGTAGATTCGGGTAATCTATATATATACTTATTGGTTATTTTATTGTTCAACGCCCAAAAAATATAATTTCAAGTTGAGCTTTATAATTTAATGGAATGAAATTCAAATTATCAAGGATTTCAGACGGCAAATTAATTAAAAATAAAAACTTTTTTTGAAGCTTTGATGCAAATTATAGGAGTTTATAAAAAAGAGAAATAATACTCCGTATATATAAACTTGTGAATTTAATGAATTGTATCAGATCCTGAATTATAACATATTCATGCCGAAATTTTTAATTAATGTCATATAACATAGTTGCTTACTAATTTTTTTGAATAAAATATATTTAAAAATCTGATATTCCAAAATTATGCTATCCTATTTTTCGAAAATAATTTCTTTTTATTGCTAATTAAAAAAATTAGAAGCTAAGAATTAAAGAATTTATATTATGTAATCAAATCTAGCTATTATAAAAATTTCTGACGAAATAAAACAAGTTTATTAGCTGCAGTCTAAGTTATTAATATTTTGGAATTATTAAATTTTATTTTTTTAAAATTATTTTTATACTAATATTGATTAATTTTTCATGTAACACATAAATAAAATTGATTCATTCTTGAAAAAAAAAGTTATTTTATATAATTGTAACAGATTAATCTAATTTTACAAAAAAAAACCAAAAAGCTATATTTGAACCAGTTGCAAAATTTTGATGTCATTTATATTTAGGTAATCAAATTAAGACAAAAAAATTGCACGCCAACGATTGTGTATTTGTCTTATTAATTGTATCTTCTCCGTTATAAATTTATTTAACATCTAATCTGACAAAAATACTTTGTTGGTCTATAATTTGTCTTTCAAAGATAATTCTATTGAAGCACAAATAATAACATTTATTTTTTTATGATTTTAAAATATCAACCCGTTCACATAATGGTTAATTGATAATAATAATCATTTTTTAAAATAGTGTATGGTTAAAATTATTTTATTTTTATTTTAACAGTCAGAGTTAACATAATATTTTGATTTGGCTGCAGAAACATGACTAAGCGAAATAATAAAATTGTAATGTATATATAAATTTATATTTACAGCATCCTTAATATATCACAAAATTTAAAGGTCTGATAATAAGAAATAAGGAAAAAAACAGCTAAATTTATTATTTTTTTTTAGAAGTTAAATAAAATAATAAAAAAATAATAATTTTAAGATTAATATTATATATAGATACTACCATTTACTTGATGGTTTGTTCGATATACTATGATTGAATTAAATTTTATGGTTAATTACGTTGTTATCAAGCAGATTTTATTCTAAGAAAAACTAGAAAGGATCTCATATTTTAGATATATGCATATAACAATTTTCTATTGTTTTTAATTATATTTACTATGGCCAGTGCTTGATAGATCAAAAACATAAAACTTACTCTAAGTTTATCATAGATTATCGAAAAATATGCAAATTTTTTTTTGACTAAAAGGAATAAAATAATTTGTGAAATGACAATACGGTTGGAAATTATTATTTTAGTGCCAAAATCTTTATATGGAAATGTAACAACATTTATCTCCGTATAAAAGTCATATTATTAAGAGATTGAAATAAACTATTCAGTATTATTAAGCATAACCAAAAAGATCGATTCGTTGTTAAAAGTTTGGGAAAAAAGTTATTATTATTTTTATAAAAATATCGATTATACCGAATTTTCTTCCCGTAAGATGTGATAACATTATTAATTTCCTTATATTACGAACTCATTTTATTAATTTGGTCTTATTTGTTTAATTAAACTTTTAATAATTGAATGTATGCATTATCCTTGTAAAATATATAAGAACTGGCTGAATGAAAAAAATTTGACGTTTAATTTCTAGAATATATTAATATAATTTTCGAAATTTTAAATATGATCTAAATCTTATTGAGATATATGGATTATTCTTGAATGATAGTTTTAACATCGATTCTAAAAAAAATCCATTATAGTTTGATATATCATCAAACTCATAGCATAAATCTGTCGAATTTTAAACATTTAAACAAAAAATAAAAAAAAAGGTATGGAAATATTTTTTTTTCTTTAATTTTATAAACATTGATACAATCCGGTATCTATTATGCTTAGAATGTAACGTTCAGTTTATTTTGGTGAGCAGAATAATATTTAGAAGGCATTAAGATTCTGTATAATAGTTATATTAAAGTTTGCATGCCCTAATAAATTTATTATATATTTAAAATAGTTTAATGACATGTGTCACTATTACGACATTTTAATAAATAAGGAAAGTACCAAACATATTTGTTTTTGATGATTTAGTACTTAAAGGTAGGAATAATAAAAATTAACATTGGAACTTACAATTTAATATTTTTATCCAATTTTTGTTTGATACATCCGAAATTGGAAGTTAAATAACAATGAGGAAAGTTTTTAATATTTCAATCATTTCATAAACAGATTGATTTAAGGTATGATTTTATATGTCAAGAAATATGTTAAGACGAATGCGTTATTTTTGAAAATGTAAATTTGTTTGAGAAAACTTTTGAATATTTTTTTTAAATTTGAATAGTACCTAAAATTAAATGGATTTTTAACGTTTAAATTTATTTTCTTTTATTATATATTTGTTTGAAATATTCTTAACCAAAAAATATTAACCAATTATTCCCAAATATTATAAAATTATTGAATCATTTATTGGTGAATATTGTTCATGAATTGATTTAGAGATTCGATAGATAATTCAACTAATAATTAAAATATTTAACTCTTTTGGCTTTACTATATGAATCTTCAATGCTGTAATATAACTAAATAACTATTTTAAACATTATTAAAATTTTAAAATTAAAAATAAATAGGCTATTAATATTTTATTAAATGTATTACCATTTCAACCTTAATTTCGATCTCAAATAATCGATTCATTGGCGCTTTTCAAATATATATACTTCTATAAATGCCAATAACAAACAAAAGTATTGTGATGTAAAATAGCACAATTGAACTAACTATCTGTTAAAACTAGGATAAATAAAAATAAATAAACTACAATTATACTTATAAACCATCATGTCTATGCAAGAAATAATTTTATTTTAGTAACGTATTTTAAGTATTTTACAATTATAAAAATTACTTCCTGATATCATATTATATGCAAAAATAAAAAATAAGAATATAAATTTGTGAATTTAATTATTTTGATAATTAAAGACGCTTGTACGATTTTATACTTTAAAAGTGTATTGTTTCGTTAAAAAATGTAACATATTTATATTAAAAATATTTTCAAGGAATAAATTCTAATTAATTTATACCAGAATTTCTTGTATTTTTTATTTGTTGACAGATTATTCTATATTTCAATTTGATTTTTTTTAAATTTTTTAATGATCCATTCCATAAAAAAAGACTAGTCAATGGAAATAAATCAATTATTCAAGAAAGAAGATATTTTTATTATATTATAAATATTATTTGTAAAGCAGTCTAATCGAAACTTTTTTATTATTCAGAAATAACAACTAATATGTATAAAAAACGGCAACAAAAAATTTGACCTGATTAAATTTTTAAAAATAAATTTTTCATATATTATAAACTAGATAATTTTAAAAATAAAACTAATTTCAAAAAATAAAATCTTGAATTTAATATTATTCTTTTTTTATTCTAATTACCGTAAAAAAAATATTTTTTCTCTTTAAGAAATATACAAAAATAATCTTTAATACTTATCGATAAATATTTTTGTAAAGCGCAGATTAATAAAGTATATAATTAGAAATAATTATTAATTTTGATGACTAAAAGTAAAATCATCTAAGAGAAAAGAAAAAGTTCTTATCTAAAAATATTATAATTTATGCACCAAATAATTCCCTACATTGTTTATTATTATAATAATTTAAAATTATTTTTTGATAAAAAATTTTATTTTAATTTAAAAAAATTAACAATTAACAATTAATAAAAGTCCGATATATGAAATTAGAAATTTTTAACTAAAAATAAAAATTCATCCGTAAATTTCATAATTTAACAAATCGAACAACCGCCATACTTACTGCAGGAAATTTAGTTCCCTAATTATCTATTATGGTTAAAAACATTTAATCCGAATTCATATGTAAAGAAAACACATTTAAAAAATTTCTATTTAATAAAAACTACCAGTAAATGTAATTAAGGTATTTATCATGAGAGTTTTGACCGAAAATGGGAAATTTATTTTTCCAATATAATTATTAGGGAATTTGTGATTAATTATATCATTATACAATTATTTTTTATTTTATAATATAAAATAAAATTGAAATTACAAATTAAAAAACAAATAGTAAACATCAGTATATATAATTAAATTAAAGTAATCCAATTTTGATCGAAACACAACTCGATTTTTTGCACTTTATTTGATATGATATTATCAAATATTTTTTTCAACATTAGTGTTTAAAATGGTAAATCAAAAAATAATTCTTTCGAAAATATGTCTTATATATTAAATGTAATGGCAATGGGATAAACCTTATATTTTGTCATAATCAGAATATTAAAATTGAACTAATCAAAGATAATTCTCTTTTTGTGTCTCAGAAAAAAGATATAATTTTTAACACTTATAAAAAGCAATCGGTATGAGTTAAATTAATATAGTCGTTCAAATTAACAATATCTGATTGATAATTAATTATTTAGGGATACGATTATGCATAGGTGCATAAAGCATTTATTATTAGTAATTCCTGAATACAAAAAATGTAGAAATAGTTAAATATTTCTCATAGTACAGTAAAAAGTTATTTTTTAATTATTACAATCCTTGATATATATATACTTAATATTTTTAAAATTTTTGTAATAATGTATACTTTCAAACTTGAAAAAAATCAATACTCATACATATGAAATATTCTTTTTTATATTGAAAATAAAATTCATATATAATAATAATTTGCTTCTATACTTTGAATTAATTATTTTTTAAAATAATTAATCTTACCAGAAAAAAGAATTTTTTTAAATATTTATTTTTAAAAGAAATTTTTATAATCCATATTCAGATTAAAACGGAACCTATATAATGATAATTTTTGTAGCAGATTTTATTTTATGACATTTTAGAGGGATGTACCATTTTATAGCTACCAATTGATATTTAAAAATTGATGAAAATCATATGGACAAATATTTGTAACATAGTGAATATTATTTGATGTAGTTAAAATTTCAATTAAAAGAATATTGAAAAAAAATTTAAATCTGTTTAAATGGTTAAAATGCAAAACTATAAATATCGCTTTATATATATTTTGACAAAAATCAGTTGTGAATTGTTTTTTATTTTGTTAAGTAAAATTTAGTCGTTTTGAAAATAAATACAAAATTAATTTGCAATTCTATCATAAATAATATTAATTTAAAGATATATTTGATTACTGGCCATAATCAATCATTTCGTATTGGATCGAAATATCAAATCGTTTATTGCTTAAAATATTTTAGAATATTTTTTTTTAAAAATATAACAGAATTGTATTTTTTATAAAAAAAAATAATGCGTTATGATTTTGAATTTTCAGAATTTTCCCTATCTTTGTGAAAGTGAAATTTTATTCAGATGTATTTTCTTCCAGACAAAGTGTGTAAGGAAAATCTTTATACAATACTTTGAAAAGTATGATCTCCAAACTTACCGCTATTCCAAATCTTAAATTTACTCTTTAGTTTTGATGGACCCAAATCAGTTCATTGATATATGTGTGCTAGATTGTTGTTTATAGATCACTCATCATAATTTCTGCCATTCTAATTTGATTAATAGCCAAAACTTTTTTCCAAACCCAGTATTCAAGTAGTTTACTTATACAAGTGTGATTTTTTGGCTTTAATTATAAAAGTAATGTTCTGCACATATAATCTATAACTAGATGATGGAATAGATTTCAATATTATACAACGCAAAAATTTCAAGAAAGTTAATATATAGCGTCAATGAACTGAGAAATAATAAAGACAGATTTTTTAATTAATACGATTAAATGATTTACAATCTTCTTTCATTATTTTCTTAGTTATTTTTGAAATAATAGACAACAATACATCCATTTCCTTCAAAATTTTCTGTTTTAATAAATACTAAATAAAAACCCTTCTTTTAACTTATCCTTTATGAATGTATATATTTATACGCGTTTATGTACTATATTTTTACCATGATCAACAGTTAAACTAAAGTAATGGAGGAAATCATATATCCATTGCAAAAATATTTTAATATGGATAAAAAGTTATTTTTTTGAGGAAATTCTACCTTTATTAATCAATATCAATGTGTTTGTTTAATGAAAATTTTTTATCCTAACTTAATAAGAGTAATCGGAATATTTCATAATAAGAGAACTAACAAATACGATTTGTTGTGGATATCAAAAAGAGGTCAACATATATTAATCAACATGACTAGTTTATTGATGATACATTTTTCTGTATTGAAATAAAGAAATTAAGGTTATGTGTGATTTTGATTCATCATATAGTCATTTTAACGATATTAAAATTTATTTCGGAGCGTATTGGTATAATGAATTTAAATTTCAAACATTTTCATATCCCATCCTTATTTAAATTACAACAATTTTAAACCTCGATAGAATATATTTGAATATATCTGAAACAAAAATTATCGTAGAATATTTTAATTCCGTTTATTAATAAAAATGAATTTTGATAGATTCAATCCATATCTGAAATATTTCATGCGACTCAAATTTTTCATATGAAATTTTTTTAAGTATATTATGATCAGAAATCACAGATTGTAATTAATTATATTTTGAAAATTTAAACCCTTTTTGTAACGATAAACTTGATGTATTCTCTGTATTATCATGGCATATTTGAAATAATTTTTGGATCTTTCATTTACAAAATAAAAAATATATAATTTGACATATCTAGTAAAATTTTCGAACTTAGCACATTAGCAAAGAATGAATTTTTTTAATTGATTCTATTATGTATATTCCTAACTTATGCATTTTTTCTTATATATGTGCTAATTTTGAATTAATTTTATTTTATAAATTTTTCGTTGCAATAATAATAATTATTTTAATGTTAATTGCTATCTGAATAGTGATATCTTTGTTTAAAAATATAATATCAAATGAAAAGGTTATGTAATCTTTTTTAATATTGTTTAATTAAAATAATTGTCATCCAAATAAATCTCATTGGAGTATCGTTTTCGATATTAAAGTTGCTGTTTTTATTTGGAAAAAATATTTTTACATAGTCAAAAATTATTGTTAAATGTTTTATAAATTTGCTTTCTCTTTAAATCACAATTAAGACGAAATAATAATTCAATACATAAAAATTTTCGTTTCAAACAAATTGATTTTTTCAATTTTTTATTATAAAATTATATAATTTTGGGTACATAAAAACCTGTTTAGCAACTTGATCTGCTAGGAGCAATAAGAAAATCTTTCAAGATAATATTTGATGAATATTTTAAATAATTTCATCAGTACCCTTTTTTTATATGTCCATTTCACCTTGATATTTTAAATTTTGCTCTAAATAACTTTCAATTATTCAAGTGGTTGATTTGGAACTTTGTTCAAAATATTAACAAATTTATTTTTAATGCATCATTAATGATAAAATGACAAGTAATTTTAAGCAACAGTGTATGAGGAAGTTAGTAAAGCTCTTAACATATATTTATAAATTAGTAATGATCGTTGATTGTAAAATAAGACTTCAATAAGATCTTCTCTTAAAAATTAATGAAAAAATAACCAAATTAATACAACGTATCATTAGATCTGATTTAAAACTTTTTTTCAAAAATAATCGTTATTGCTAACACATTAATGAGGAAGATGCAGCAGTCCATGTTAAATAAAAAAAATGATATTTTTTGGTTTTTTTTCAAAGATAATGCAATGGAATTCCGGTATAATTTCAATTTTTTAAATAATCAAAACAAAAATTTAAAATCAAGTGTTTAAGCAACATTCTTAATGCGTATGTTCGTATCAAATATATATAAGCATATAGTATAATAGAAAAAATGTTATGAAATTACCCATTATTATGTGTTTCAAAAAATATTATCATAGATGTTAATTATTTTTATGATTTTTACTGATCTTCTATACTGTTATTTCTAAAATATTACTCTTTTTTGTATAAATAGTGTAAATACTACCAGCTAAAATATCTACATTAATATGTAAAATTTTACCTAAAACACAATTTTAATCCATCGTAACTTGATTTTTATTTGAGAATAATATTTAATAGTTATTTCTTCGTTGAATTTTTTAAACAATTTGAAATATTTTTTATTTTAGATTGAGGTTCATTTTTCATCCCATTCATGTTAGTGGGTTTTAATACAGCATTATTAGCCGATGAATTGACTTGTTTATCGAAATCAAATTCGATTAAACGTCCGCAAGCTTTTTCTAGACCTAAATTTATTGATTACTAATAAAATTACGCTTTGAAAAATATTTTTTTTTAATAATATTTCTACGAACTAATGTGTTTCAAGGTACATCCTGATTATTTAATGTTAAGTGTTATATTTCAGTGAAATTAAAATGAAAAGTTTTAATAAGTAATTTCTAAAAAACATAATATTGGATAAATTTTGTAACAATGTATTATCAATTTTTAATGTCTATGAATTATTTTATTTTAACAAATTAATACAAAATTCTCTTTAATTCCAATGAAAAATTTGTTTTTAACAAATATGATTTCAATATTTATTTAATTGTAGTATCGTATATACAAATTTATTATATTTGTTAAAAAAAATATAATTTTGGGTTTATATTTAAATATGAAAATATATATGCTTCTGATACCGCGTAAATATTTATTATCTGATCATCTGAAAAATTAATATAATGAAATGATAACTCGTCAGATATTATATTTCTTTTGAAATATTCGATCAAAGCAAACATTTTTTTAATGGTTTATGATTTATTGTATATATTTTAGTCTTAAAATTGTAATTTAATATTTATAATTTATGTTATACATAATTCTTGTTCAATAACTTTTGATAAATATAAAATATTATGCCTTTTATCCTAATATACCTTATATTTAGCTTGAAAATATGTTCATTTCTGTACCCACTGGCTGATTTAATAATTTTTTTCAATTTTATCAATCTAAGGATATATAAAAATAATTTGGTAATAGTTTTTTTTTGGATTTTTAAAATTGAAGCTCAAAAACATAAAAAATCAGAGATTATAATTGGTAAAATAATAATCATGTATTTATAATGTCTTATATTGTTTTCATAACAAAATTCGATCAATATTATTCAAAAATTTTAACATGCGGGTTAGTCAATATGGAAAATTACATTTCTTTTTTCTTTAATTCTCGAAATATATATCATTCCAATATAAAATTCATATTTAATTACTGACTATTGCTTTTTTAGATGCTTGCTTTGTATGTAACATTTTAAAAAAACATACCAAATCCAATTTCTCCTGGTAAAATTTAAATTTGACTGATAAGTGGATTATGTCAGCAATAAATTAATATTAACTTGCAAACTTTTAGAAATCAATGGTTTTAGTAATTATATGAGTAAATTTTTTTGTCAGATATCGAATAATTACTTAGTTAAATTATTATAAACGGAGGTTTTGAATATAAAATATATAAATATTTGAATACCTATATCAACCCCATAAGTGTTGTTCAAATTTTCGTAGATGTTTATAGTGATCAAAATGATAGTATTGATATCGCGTAAAAATTTTCGCTCTAATGTTTATACAATTTTAAAATTGATAGACAATATCAAATATCTTCACTTTAAAAAATTATTTTCACGTATGCACCCGAGAAAAATTTAATTTTATAATTCATATAAATTTAAGACAAAAAAATAACTAAAATTATCATTTATATTGTATTAGGTTCGAAGGAACATTTTAGATCGTGGTGGAGAAAAACCTGGGATTAATTAATTAATTATTACGTGTAAGCCTAATATTATATTATTTTTTTTCATGGCTCATACAAAATTTAGTATGTGTGCTCCACCGGCTGGGCACAAATGCTGCCTAAATTATTTCTTTGGGACCTCGAAGATCCCATGGAAACCACATGATTGATATCAATCGAGATAGACCATAAGAAACCTTGATCCGGAATTACAATTAAAATGGTGACTGTACCATTGAGAGCCCAGGACTCTCCAATATATACTGAAATAAAAATGGAGACCCTAACTGATCTGGAGACACAAGATGTTCTATAATGGATCTAAAATTTTGAAAGAATTATCAAAATCAATAATTGGACTGTAAAACAGGCCAAACGGGCACTTAAGACAGTTGTTTACATAAATTTATATGCTATTTTAGGAAGAGCTAGTTCTCTCAAACACATGTTAAATGCAATTAAAACATACAATTATTCTCCGAGTCTGATCCAGTTTTACAGATATAAAATGCGAAAACTCAAACAAGATGATTTTTTTTACATAGAATACTGCTATCAAGTTCTAAACTTATTATTTAATCGATATGCAATCACTGGAAGTGTGAATGCATTCGAACGACACAATTTAGAAAAGGAATAATTTTTTGATGGTATAAATATTCTGACTAGGACTAAACTAACAAATACATGATATCTGAAATAGAACCAACATTTATATATATAAAGTCTCTTGAAACCACAACATTAGCCATAGACTGGGAATAGAAGCCAAAAAGGAATCAAAGTTTAATCGCAAAAAAATTGATAAACCCTCATCAGATTAAAGAAGAGAACAACAAACAAAAGATGTGTAAAGTTCTCGGTCTTTGTCAACATACGGATAAAGAATGTTACGTACAAAAGCGCCAAAAAAGGGTGGTTAAGAAAAATAGATTTATTAAAAAATATGCAAACTATCTAAGACTCTTACGGGAACCCAGAATGGATCTTGACTAGATTAGATATGATGGAGTTATAAATGGAATACATATTTCCGCTATTGTCGACACTGGATCACAGCGGAATTACATAAGTAGCTCTTTGTGTTTTAAATTAAATCTAGATCCATTGAATCAGAAAGATTAAATGTTGAATTAGCAAATTCCGAATTTATTACATCAAACCAGCTTTGCTAAATTTTGTTCAAAATTGATGCTATTCCCCATACAGTAAGCGAATAGGAAGCACAGATTCTTCCGCGTGAAAGTGATATGACTATTCTTGGAAACTCCTTTTGTGAGCAAAATAATGTAATCATACACTATAAAACCGGTTCTTTAACCATCGATGGTACTGATATTGAGGTTTCTGTTAACAAAAAAAAAGAATGGAAGTCAAATCCAGATTCGAAGTTATTGATAAAGTAAATTTAGTTAACATCGATTCGAAAAATTATTTTATTAAATTACAAGAATATAAATCATAAATATGGAAAATTTGCAACTACTATCATGAGATAATTTTAGACAGTAAGGTCCCAATTAAACAAAAACACTATCCTGTACCATACAAGCTAAAAGAACAATTGTTACACGAATTACAAATATTGGAAGATGCTGAATTATAAGGCCTAGCGTATCTTATTTGCCTCCCCAGCCTTTCCTATAATAAAAAAAATAAAAAGATACGATTAGTTTTTAATTATAAAGAACTAAACAGAATTACAGTAAAAACTTCCCTTGCCATTCAAATGCGTCGAAGAGAGTTTTTTAAATCTACATGCAGGGACAGTCTTTTCACAATTAGATTTGATCAGTGGCTATTATCAGGTCCGAATGCGAGAATAAGATATACCCAAGACAGCGTTTGTAATTCTCGATAAACACTACGAATTTTTACGTATGCAATTTGGATTTACTAACGCGCCAAAGAGCTTTCAAACCATTATGTCTAGCCTACTGGAGGAATTTAAAATCGTAAATGTTTATATTGATGATATCTTAATATTTAGTGAATCAGAAGAAAACCGTTTTCAACACGTAGAATCAGTCTCACAGAAGCTTTTAAGGAATAATATCTCAACTAATTTTGAAAAATCTAGCTGGTTCCAAAATAAAGTTATTTATCTTGGTCATGAAATAAATCGAGATGGAATAAAACCACATTCAAAGGCAATGAAATTAGATAAGATTTTAAATGAACCTAAAACAATTAAACAACTTATGGCATTAATTGAATGTAAATTTTGTTCCGTCCATATAAAAAAACTAGGGCAAGATGATTACTTTGATTACAGATAAATTAAAAGAACATAATTTTAATTGGTCAGAAAAAGATAATAAGATTATAAAAAACTTATAAAAGAAATTCAAGAGAGCCCAACCTTACATCACATTGATTTGATTAACACTTTTTTCTTGAAACCGACGCCAGTAATACAGTTATTGGTGCAGTTTTAAAGCAAAGTAACCGTATTATTTGAATTTACAGCAAAAAACTAAACGAAGATGAGAGGAAATGTACTACTGCAGGAAAAAAATTATGCAGTGCTCAAAGCAATGAACTTTTCCAGAAACATTATTGTTTGATCTAAAGAAATTAAAAAAACTGATTGCAAAAAAGTTTTATAAAAAATCAGGATATGAATAAACGTGCGACTAGATGGCTAATATTACTTGAAGAGTATGAATATACAATGGTACATGTTAGTGGCTCTCAAAATTTTGTTGCCGATAAACTATCGAGCCTTTATTTTCAAGAGTGGGAAAATGATATTTTACAACTAGATAGCATTGCAGGAGAGCATAATAATAATATATCTGACTTTTGTCACATATTTGCATAGGACAAGAAAAAAAATGGTGTGAACTTAGCCTTTGATAAGAGGGAAAGATTAATAATACATTCTTCTTAAAGCAAAATTTTATTGGAAATACTTCATTTATACCTAGGACATCCAGGAGTAGCAAAAAATATATGAATCCATAAAAAGTTAATTTTTTATACAGAATATTAGAACTCTAATTATGGAAATTAATGAAAAATGTATATACTGTCAAACGTAAAATTGGCTCTAAAACGTATGAACAAGCAGGCAAAAGTCTGCAGTCTGTTACACCAAATTTGATAATTGCTTCTGATCTTGTAGGCCCTTACCCCGCACGAGAGTATTCAAT
>LDMZ01066963.1:0-15478 GCA_001455285.1 Sphaeromyxa zaharoni
AAACATTACAGGTACTATAAATGTTTATCTTATTTTTATAAACTGAATTTTATTTATCCATTTTTATAAATTACAAAACCGACAATCCTGTAATTTACATTGATTTATGTGAATGTTTTAAGTTATAGGAAAAAAATTGAAAATATTAATACCCTTAATCAAAAAGGAAAAGATAAAGCAATTTTTTAATTCCAAACGTTTTAAAAGTAAATTTTTACGTTAAAAATCCCAAAACCGGGTCATATATTTCCCAGTTTCTTGCCTGCCAATACGACATACAAGAGCAAAGTCAAATATTGCAATCCTTTATCTATATTCTATCTACCAATCACTAAAAACAGCATTATCGTGCCAAGTGAGCTATTTACTTACACATACGATTATTCAAATTGGAAAGCAAATTTTCTTATAAAATAGCAGCTCAATCAAGCAGTATCAAATGAGCAACTTGATGACATGTATGATTATTATCACATTTTCAGAATAAATTTTAGACTCGATTTAATTTAAATAATAGTCCCATCTATCCAAAACATCTGAACTTGCTTAACTTTGATAAAATTTTTATAAAGCCAATTTATCATAGTCTGAGTAACAATGTATTGAAATCTACAAAATATCTATCTATACAATACAAACTAACGGATAATAAATAAGACAACTAAAACACGACGAAAATATATTACAGAATTTATCACCCGACAATTTGGAAAATCTAGAGTAGCAATCCTAAAGGGCTTTAAAATGATGAAGAAATCCTCTGATTCTATCTAAAGAATCTTCATCCAAAATTTTAGCAACATCCAAATAAAAATTTCTAAGGATACCTACATCAACCTATTAAGGATTACAAAAAATAGGTGTTGTAACAATTTTATGGTGAACTCTTATTAAGAACGGCAAGATCTTTACAGCACATAGGTAATCATTATTATCAAATTTGTGACAAAAGTATTCCCAAAGGCCACATGCAAAGCCTTTTGTGCCGAAAGGCACAAAAATTCTTAGATCAATCAACTGAACGGCACTTTCAACAGTTTTTAATCTTACCGCGAGACTTTTCTCGCTATCAAGAATCAAATCAAGTGTCTCAAGAGCGATCGGAGTAGTTGTCTTTACCATAAAATCGAAAACATCAAACATAAGCAATCCCTCTTTATGAAACTTAAAGCTCTGTACTAATAGTTCATTCCAAACATAAGGATTGCTGGATAACGATTCCCTATTGCTACCAAAGTAGCTCTTCAATATATTGAAAACCTCTTTCAGGGATTCGTAATCACAGGATGCATACTCCACGGCCTGTCTCAAAATTGACACCGTCGCCGAAGCAGCCCCCTTCACCGCGTAATCAAACACCAAATTAAGAAGATCCATTTTACGGCAAGCAGCAAGTTTCTCGATAAGATTTCTAATAATGTTACCATTGAGTCTAATTTTTTGGTTTTTTGCTTCATTAAAATACTTAATAACCTTTGATAAGTGATGAGAACTAATTTTATCATTTTCATCGATCAGTTTACATAAAGAATACTTTAAAATGTCCTCAAAAAACATTAGGGAAAACCTTTTTTTATCATCAATGTCATCATAAATCAAAGAGGCTGTGGAAACGGTAAACTTACACATCAGGAGAATATCCAAAACATCTTTGGGGACTTTATACCCAGAATTTTTCGAAAATAAATATATCTTTTCAATAATTCCGATCTTTTTCTTCATATACAGAACTTTGACTAACGAAGATACAGAGTTATCAAGACTGACGACTCTATTAACCTTAATGGGAATAAAATGCTCATCAAGGAATTCCTGAATAGTTGACAGGAAATAATCAGAATCGAATGATTGGAATGGAAACTTGGAGAGGAACCCGTTTTTATCGTTATGCTTCCTTCGAAATTGTGGAACTTCACTTGGACCGCTACGAATAGAAGTTTCGCCATCCAATATTTTATTGCAAGCTACGTTCTCAAAAGACATCCAGTCAACTTAAAACCATACAATAAAACAAAACTCAAGTAACAGTCCTCGGACAAAAATATGGACTGGAAGCCTCTGATTAAGTTCAAAAATAGTCAAATAAAATAATTACTCATTTGATTGACCCAACGGCGTATCATTTTTCGAAATATTCTCAAGAGGTTTTAATCTGTAGGATAAAATCAAATTATAAACCAAAAAACTACATTTCATTGCTAGAATTCTCTTGAAGGCCACTCCGAGTATTAATGGGTGTTTCCACAAATGAGTTAAAATTAAAATCCATGAAGTCTTCGTCCATGGTCTGCCTCATGTAATGAAAATTTCCTTACGCGCTATTTTTTGGCGCATGTTTTTTATTCCATTTGGTTTTTACTTAAGAAATATCGTTATAAGTTTTCTAATTTAAATTTCATTCTAATCCATCAAATTCACCAATAAATACAGCGATTGCTGTACCAGGCAAGGGTTTTGGATCATATTTTCTCTATGGATCCACGTTTGATGTTCCTTATCTACAAATTTTGAACATTCCATGCTTTAAGTAGAAAAAGTCGATCGAAAATGTGAATCAGTGTTGTAGATAATTTTTTTATGATTAATATATGATTTATCTTTACTTGCGAGTGATATTTCTTCTGATATCACTTAGGTAATCGTTTTAATTGATTCGAGATTTCTAGAATATTTTAGTTTGATATATTTCTAATTAAATAAAAAATTTTAAAAATAAATTGTATTTTTTGAAAAAAAGAACGGAAACATGATAGTTATTTTTTAAAAGAATCATGATAGTGTACCCTAAGAAATACTTTATACGACTTGCCAAACACATGTTTAATTTATGCTGCGATATGGAATGCTTTCTCAAAAGATGGTTAATTCGAACCATTTTAGTATAAGAATATTTTTTTGATTATTAATTTATATAATACAAACATAGAAACTCTCTTTTTCATGATCTCTGGTTATCAAAATCTATTTTGAACCAAAAATTAATACATGGTACGAGTGATTAATTTTTTTGTCATTTTCACTGATTATGGAATATTTTCCTACCTAAAGATGTTTTCTTTAAATAACTCATTTAAGATTTACTTAACCGAAACTATTTGGGAAGCATAACAGTTTTTTATTTTAGATAGCGTGAAATCTCATAAAAAATTTTAAATGCTGAAGATTCTATCATCCTCGGCTTTCCAAAAATCGATTTTTGCAATTGTTTTTATCTTAATAGTTAAGTCAAAATTTGTTACTTAAAATTTATTATTAGGTTTTATTCACAAGATTTTATTACGGGAATTGCCGCTATGTTTACAACAAAACAACCAAATATATAAAAATGGAAAATTTTGCGTTGATGTGTTTTCTGTACTAAAGTAAAGGAGTGAGTTTGCCATTCCATATCATTACTTCATTAACGACTTTGAATTGATGACAGCCGGAGGATATCAGCTTCCGACGCAACGATAATGGTAACTTTGGGTTTTAATTCGAATGTATTCTTCTAAATTTTAGTTACTTGAAATTTTGAACGAAACAGTAATTCCATGTATCAATGGCCTTCATGCCTTAACCTTATTTAAGATTCTTGCAATAGGCTTTGAGAAGGTTTCATATTTATTAAAAATAGTTTTTTCGCTGTTTTCATTTCTTTTCATCTGACCGAAATCGCTGTAGTATTCTCAGATACTTGTTATTTGAATTCTATTTTGTCTGATGAAAATTTTAGCATATCTTTCATAATTTATACATCAAAAATTTTTACTTAACAGATCAAATATCCCAGAGAACGAAGGCCTGATAAGGCAGCGTAGCCCTAGTATAAGGGTAGGTAATGAGGGTTGTTTTAGTAAGTGAAAATCCTACACTGCCTTCCGGCAGCTCTGGCTGGCGCCTAACCTGACGTAAAAGCGGGCTGGAGGTAACTTCCATCTTACTGAACAGGCTTCAAAAACATAAGGAGCAGGTAAATGTTTTTTTCCTTAATGGCTAAAAAAACAGATCAAATTACACGACTTCACTTGAAACTCTTAAATACACATTTATCTTTTTCTTTGTATGATATTAAGCAATTCACAGCGGATGACGTGCATATATGCGCGTTTTGATTAATTATATTTTTGTCTGCTACTGGCACGAGTTCTATATTTTCATTTGCCAAGTACCGGATCCAATCAGAGGGCAAATAACGAATAATCGATTTTCTGTTTTTGTTTGTGCATGAAATGACTTATTCGTTGTGAAATAACGATAAAATAAATTTCTTATTTTTTAGCTTTCATTTTTTCTTCTTTGCAAGGTTACAACTAATATTATTTCTACTATATATCTCCTAAATTATTACCATCAAGATAGAATAAGTATTGATTGAAATTTCATATTTTAGACTCATTGTTATGTTTCATACTTCCGTATAATATCTAATATGTTGAATCTTTTAAAACTAATGAAGGAATTAATTAATTTCGAAAGTATTTAATTCTCGATTTTTCTACGAAATAATACCACGGCGAAGAGGTTAAACTCATGCCAAGATATTTGAAATTCTTACTAATTATAGGGATCATATTTAAGGTTTCTGTCAAAAGATTAGCTCTTATAGCGAAAGAAGTTAAATTTTTAATAGGTTTGTAGTGTGTGTTCACACAACCTTCGAAAAACCACTAACTTTGTCAATACATGCCAATTATTTCAAGGATACCTTCCAAGGCAACCACCAGCCAAAATGTAAGACATTAGATTGTTTGCATAAGAGACATTTGCTACTGTAGATTTTTTATTATGAAATGATAAATACTTGAAAAAATTATTAGAAAATATATCGGTTCTCAAATATATGAGAAGTTTTATTGATAACCAATTTTTCTAAATTAGTTTATTTACATTCGAATTAATAAAATAATATTTTTACTTGCTACTAAAAATTAGTTGAGTTTATCTGAAAATCAATTAAAAAATTAATTATGTGATAAACTTCACGTTTTTATCATGTAACGTAATATGACTAACAGGATACCCATTAAAATCTCTTAAAAATTTTAGTTTACAGGTTAAAAGAAAAATTATTGACTTCTAATTTTTTAAGTGTATTTTGTATATAAAATTTATTTAACTGTAAAAATTTCAGAAGAAGACCGGATATACCAATTGTTTCAGAGCATAATACATAAATGCTAATGGAAAAGGATATTTCAGTATCTTAAACAGCTTAAAATTTTCTGGAATGATACTTTGGAAAAAAAATCCTAGTATATATTTTGAAACAACCACCCCCAAAACATTTAGCTGTTGAGTAATGTACTGTCTCAGTTAACTCCAAAATATGACTCATATTAAACAATTATGCCTATTAGATCATTTACTTTGGTCTAGCATTATTGTGTATTTAGATCTGAGTAGCTGATTTTTGTAGCTAGCATCTCTTATGTCATTTCAGAATTCCAAAGGAGAATTTTTAACAATTTTTCGCAGGACATATTTTGTTGACACAAAATTACGAAGAAATAATATAACCTAGATAATGCTTCCTCTACATTAATAAAGAAAAGTTTTCTAAACATATATCATTGGTTTGTTTCTTTTTTAACATTTTTTAGTATGATATATAGGGTGTTAGTTCACCATGTCGTTATATTGTGGTTATATCATTTCCTTATCATTGGAAACATGCCACTACGAAAAGTATCTAATAAAAGAATCCATCTTAGTTTTATATTTACGGTTTCTTTTATCTGATCATGTGGGATTTTACGAATTAAAAATATAACTTTTCCTATATAAATATTCGACAATTAATTAAAACCGGGTAGCACATGCTGTAAATTACGTAACCAATATATGCTAGTCAAAATATACTTGATCTTTACGTTATTTTTACGGTTAATCAACATGATTCAAAAATAAAACTAAATACGATAAAAATACAAATATTAATAATATGTGACTACAGTAACTCTATAACCCAGTCTATGGTAATCTGTAATCCAATTACGATTTGAAGTTTACTCCAAAAATTTGCATATATAAAACCTTATACCTCATTTTAAATAATTATCTGCAGGATTTTCCTTTGAAGGATTAAAATTTATTTCGAAGCAGAATGACTATAAGAACAGTTTATATATATAATGTTTGAATTACACTAAATTTTATAATTAAAAGCATAAATGTTATTAATATGCTAGATAATATTTTGATAATGCACTTCGCATCTATTTTTAATTTTTTTTTACTCCTTGAAATTGATTAGGCAAAAAATTATAAGCTTCTTCAACGAAAAAAAACTTAGTCCATCATTTATCTGAAGGGAGCCTAGCTAGATAAATGAAATGAATTTATGTAAATATATTACAATTCAATTTTTCGATAAAAAGATTAAAGATTTTTGTTTATGCTTGTAAAAATAACAAATTCTTACAATTTTAATTGTTGTATTAAATGTCTGATGCAGAGATACACAGATGTACCTCGTTAAAAAAGCTATAGAAAACATACTACCCATTAAAAAATTAATAATAATTGATAAGGTTTACTAACGTGAAATACAGGAAAGCCAAAGAAATAGTTCTACTGATATCAAAATTAGATTTTTTAACTGAATATGTAAAAAATAGATTCATTTATACTAACATGTCCATATGAAAGAATAATTTTAGGTTTCTAAAAGCATCTGAAACTTTATTAAGCTAATGTATTTACAGCAAAATTTTCATATAAGTTATTAGAAATTGTGTAAATAAAAATAAAATAACTATTATGATGTGTTATAGTATCAAAATTTAATCAAACCAACCTTTTTTAACCATATTTATTTTAATCACATATATAAAAAAGTTATCATTATATATGACAAAAAATAATAACTGCTAGAAACAAAATTTATGAAGAAAAAAATCATTTTGCATAATCAAATGAATAATTAAATGATCTCATGAGATAAAAATAATGTGAGGTATTAAAAAGGATCAATTTATAATAAAAAATTAAATTTTATCAATATATCGAAACTAAGAGTAAATGTAAATTTAAAAGTCCAGCATATTAAAGCTTGTACCTTATTCACAAAATAAGTTTTTATATTTTTACTATACATAAATAAAATTACACCAAAAATTTAGTCCAACTTGAAATTTTATCAAAATATATAGCTGGAAAACTATGTTTAAGAAATCCGTATTTTGAGAAAGATTATCATGATAATTAAATTATAAATCATAAAAATCCAAACTGGACAGTATAAAACCAAATACAAAAAATAAAACGCATTCTTTTTTCAACAAATTAACTTAGAATAAACTAAGGGACTATAGAAAACCACATTTACTTAAAAAACTACATAAACAAAATGAAGACACGAAGTTAAAAGAGATTTTCGAATGACAATGTGGTACCCTCGGGTAGGTTGATCGTTTTTTATAAAATTTGAAAACAATGACACGGTATGGACTATATCCAGATAATAATAATAAAAATAATCAATAGATCAGAGTTTTTGCAACCGTCTCAACGCAGCGTGGTTTACTTCTATTAAATTCAAAGTTTTCGGGAATATTCGTGTATTCACGGCATGATCCATTTCAGAAATAATAATAAATGAATAAGAATAAAATAATGAAATGATATGGAAGATGAAACGGAACCCTTTTCGTCAACAAGTATTAAGTTCCCAAAAAAATAATTCAAGAATTAACGGTAAGTAAATGTATATTAAATAAAAACTTACACCCAGAAATACGTAAATTACTAGAAAAAATATAGGAATTTAATCAATACAAACAATAAGCCACCTGCGATGAGAAACAAATAAACATAATTTTGTTCTTCAAAAACTATACCAAGAAAAACAGTCGGGTAGAAACGGGAATAAAGGAGCTAAAATCATAAGTATATAAAAAATTCAGAAATACAAAACTGATAAAAGAAAATAATTTAATATATATATATATATATAAACGGAGGAGAGGAAAAATAAAATAAAATAAAACATTGCGGCTTCTCAAATATTCCAGAGAAGAATAAATATTGAGAACGGATTAAATTTGAGAATTAAAATTTAAATATAACAAAAATTAGAACTGAAAAATTGAAATTGGAATATATAAAAGTAAAACAAATACATATAAGGCAGTACATAATAAGAGAAATAACATAGAAGGATAACCAAAGCAAAAAATATAATAGGTTCATGAAAAACATTATTTATATATATTAATAAACAAAACATATATAAAGCAACGTAAACAGAAAAAACAATAATATATTATATTAGAAATATACTGTGGCCAAATTTCCCTTTTTCTCGAAGAACTCTAAAAATAAAATTAACTCGTCTTATACCAAGTATATGAAAAAAATAAGAAAAGAAAAACAGTTAAAAAGCCAGTTGTAGTGCCAAAAAATAAATTAATTAATAGGTTATTTCTCGTCGCTCTACTTCCAAAAAGTTAATTTCGTACACTGAATTAATATTAATTGATAGATTAATTCCCATTCATTTGCTACTAATATTTTTTTATAAAGTATTGATCCTTTATTGATTGATTTTTCCATTTTTATTATATATGCATATGATATTGGAGTTATTTGAATTGGTTATATTTTCCCACCCCATCTCGCTTCATAAGATTTTTATTTCTCTCTAGTAATGTGAAAATATATGGCTTGAATGTAATGGATGGAAATGGTCATAAAAATGTTATATTGCTAATTGATTAACAAGACGTATTAAAAAATCCTTTTAATTACATAGAGAATCATTTTAAAATTTTCGTTTTTTGCATAGTAATTAAATTTTTTTCTAGATTTAAGTAATGATAAGACTATTAGTTCGAGTAATCCAAATATCAAAATTTTTGCAAAGCATTGTAACATGTTATGATGTTACGGTTATGTAATAGGTTGGCTAATCGCTCATGGCCTGGTGGTTAGGCCTTTGGACTGTCATCTGAAGGTCGCGAGTTCGAGTCTTAGCTTGGGCCAACTTATTACTGTTACAGCATCCAAGATGAATAGTTCAAATTAGATTCTATTGCTTGAGTCTTCTTGAATATTCTGGCTAGAAAATAAATAATTTTAACCAAAAATTGCATTGCGTTAAGGTTAAAAAAGGTTCCTTATTTATCAGTAATATAAAAAATTTGTAAAAATTTTGAATCATTTTTATTTTATCTAATTATATCTTTGTATTAATATTATTGGTTATCTATCAAATAAATTCGTTTTTACATCTTAATGATGACAGCATCGGTAAAAAATACAATTTACACAGCTCGTCATTTACAATAAAGAAATTCAGTAAGTAACTGTTCCAAAAAATCAGAATATTCTTAGCTATTAAAACAAACAAACTTGAAATTCCTAGTCAAACCTACTTTTTAAAAAGGTATTTATATTTTAATCTTCATTTGATAAAAAGTGGGAACTTAACTATGCTTGTGTAAAAATATAATCGGCGAGTGAAACTGTTAAGAACCAACAATTGGAGATATGTTTTTGCACAATAACTACCAAATGCTAAAATTTAATCATTATTAAACTCATATCATACAGTCTAAATGAATAGTTTCTTATTAAGATTAGATTATTTGTATCTTTGTTTTTAAAATATTCTATAACCCATATTATCTAACAAAATAATAAGTTATTTTGTTTTAACAATTTTTTTTAATTTATTTTTACTTTTATCCTTGTCAGGTTTTTTTAATAACTGGACAAAATCAAACATATACATACACTATTCGGAAGAATGATACTTTAAAAACTTTCGGGTTCATCTTATTAATTTTTTAAACAATCTGATTGAATAAACATTAAAAACACGGACTCTTGTTTGAATTTAAATTTTGAAATGAAACAGATTAAAAAATATTCGAATCAGATTTACAAAAAATGTAGAATAAATATTTCAAAATACATTTAAAAAATGTTATGCGATTATAAAAAAAACAATAATACTAATAAAAAAAACTTATCAGATATCGGTTTTTCAATAATGGGTCCAAATATATTTATTAGTAGATTTTTTAATGCTATAATCCATTATTATCTAGATCATACTTAATGTTACAATTTACATTTATTCCCAGTCACAATAGTAAACATGAAATTTATATACCTAAAATTTGTCCTTTATATATTTGTTTTTAAAAATAGGATATCAATTTTTTATACTTGATATAATTTTAAAGAATCAGAATCTTTTCAAGAAGTAATGAAGACATGGCTACAGATATATTACCTAATTTCTGCTAATAATCCTTTATTATAGGGTTTAATATTTATGGAAGGGATCATTTTGTATGTTTGAAGTAACAAGCAAATTAAGTTAACAACTTTATGGCATATGTCATAACTCACATTGATATAGAATTTTTATAACAAAAATATGGCTTCACGATCTTCCAAGGACAAATAGTTGATATAATACTGATCCTGGATATATCGATATTTTTCGTCAAAAATTTAAGTAAATCCACATCCAAGAATTAGTTTAATCATATAGTAAAACTTGCAACACTGTTCTAACATGTAATAAAAATTTAAAAATTATTCAAATAATTTTCCAAATAAATGAAATAATGGTATTTTAAAATGTAAAATTCATTTAAGCATGTCTTTGACATAGTGAGGAATGTTCTTTTTATTTAAGTATATTATATAAAAATAACAAACCAAACGGCACTTTCATTCTGTCAAAGAGTATGGACACCATTTACTCTATCATTTTCTAAAATTAGCCTCAAAATATTATGTTTCATACAAGAGAATAATTTTTAATCTTCTCTTTTGGAGAAAATATGTTTATCCAAGGGACGATATCTCTCGAATATGATCATTTAATCGGGGAAATGATACATATAAGCAAAATTAAAGAAAGTTTTTAAAAAAATTAAAGCAATCTCATAATAAAAAGAGTCATTTTAATTTTTATTTTTTAACTTCAAAAAATGGAATAACTTGTTGGATTCGGCCTTGAAATATTTCATGATTGAGATAAATTATGTATAAACTAAATAATTCTTATTTATATCATCTAATTATTCTTTATGCCTTAAAAGCTATTAATGCGCTTTTTTCATTAAATATTTTGGAAATTTTTCACTACATGGTAAATATGATCATTGGTTTTATTCGTTCATTAAAAATTGTTTTACAATATGTTATTTAAACTATAATACGTTAACTGTTTATTATTAATATATTTACATGTTGTAATAAGTCAAGTGATATTTTCTTATGTTTCAAATAAAAATATGAATATTTAAATAATGGATATATTAGTTCATAACATACGAAAGCTTTTAAAAATAACTAGTAAAATAAATGAGATATATTATAATACTTAAAATATTCTGCATTAATTTATTTTTATCCCAAGTTTAGGAAAACAAATTCGTATGAAGCTGCAACATACCAATGATCCACATTTAATCACATAATAATTTATTGAAAATATAAAAAATTCGTAATATACCAAAACCTTGAAAACCGTAGTTTTAGACTCGATCTGGCATGTAAAATCCTTTATTATGTTGTTTGAAAAATGCTCTAACAATTGTTAAAAATCTTTTGAAGAAAAAATTATAATTATAAGCCAGTAAAAAGAATGATTTCACATAGGAAATTGTGCAAACTCCATGAAGTTAACTTTTCTATTGATTCAAAGTTTTGTACAATACTTTAATTTTGATATGTTATAAAATATTTTATGAAAACTGTTTGTATATAAATAAATTTTAAATCAATTTTCCTAACTTTATATTTACAAATTTCATTTCATTCTGCAAATGAAAGACACTTTTAGTTTCTTTAATACTTAGATGTTTATATGAATTATAGCAAGGGGAAATAAATAAATTTTTTTCCATAATTTTGATATTATTAACTGGAAAATAAAAATATATACATCCAACTAATGGATCTGCGCTTTTTCAGAATCAGTAAAGAAATAATAAAAATTAAATTATTATACTTGTCCACAAATTCTGATATTAATGGAACCATAAAAATATGTATAAATTAATGATATACTCAATTGAAAATTTAATTTTCACTTAGAAGTAATTCATAACCCATATTAGCATGAAATATCAATCAACTGACGCTAATGAGAACGTTCTTTATAAACACTAAAACCGGACTGATTCGCTGGCTTATATCGTTCGGGATGTCTTGGTTTGAATTACTGAAATTATTCGAAAGCCAAAGAACATACAGTGATCCTAATTTCTTGTCGTTATTTTGAGGGAAGATCCAATGCTTGGGTTATTTAGCTTATGATGGTCAAAATAGGTCATCAAAAATATTAAAAAATTTAATATAAAATATAGGAGAACAACATCTCAACTTACTAATTTAAAAATAATCGTTTAAATATTAATGAATAAGTGATTTCATTCATTTTTATGTTTTAATTACTTAATTAGACTCTGTTTATTATAGTCTCATTCATTGATGTTTGAATGCTAACTGTATCAGCAATTATTCGATTCCCTCTGGTTAATAGCCCAGTATCGACTTTAATCAAACGACTCACGATAACATTATTTTATGAAAGATCGCATAAATCAACATTCATATGAATTTATTAGAATTTAAGGTCCTTAGGCTGAAATTGTTACAACTGTGATAAAAAATACACATGTTTATTTAAAATCAATTTTTTATTATTAGCATCCTGGAAACTTAGCGATTCTCATTTATAAAATTATTTATCATGAGAAAAAACTGATTATTGAGGAATTGAAACGCATGAACAAAATTAAGATATATTTGATAAACAATTACATTGGACTAACTGATTTTTACGAAATCCACTGTTAACTATTAAAAGTGTTTTTTAGCTTTTCCTACAACTACGAACTACCTTATATATCAATCTATATAATCCAAAGTCATTTAAAATAATTACAATTGTTAGTGTTAAAAATATCGCGAATAGCATACGGATTTTGCTCTGAATATTGTTTGTTGTGTTTTGAAAAAGCTCCAAAAAAAGTTTAATGTTTTTAGCTCTCTTAATTTTCGATTTACAGGGAAAGAATCTTTCATTGCACTAACTTATTAAGTATAGAAAGATTGTATATTACTTTACATCCGCATTTCCCCTTGCAATTACACAAAGGGGTATATATAATTTTAATTGACTTTGTAATGTATGCTCTTCCATCTATCCCTGTAATAATTGCTATAGGTTTTTAAGATTTAAATGAATTATTACCGGTACAATAAATTTTTTTTGATTTTTTGCTATTAACAATTAATGAAAAGTTTAGTTTAACAGTGTTTCCACTTTCTAAATATCTATCTTTTGTTTCATCACTTATCACATCCTTTCCACAGTCAGAAACAGATGCCTAAAATGTTTAATGCACAGCTGGTTTTTCACATACCACAAAATATGCCGATATATTATTTGGATTGAAAAGAGTTAGCATAACTTTAACTGTACTATCGAATGATTCAGTTTTATAAATAGAAATCTTTTTCATTATTATTGGGGTTGCAGAAGTAAGAATGGTTAACCTACTGCTTGCAACTTTTAGCAGTAATTCACCATAAACAGCGTTATCAGATTCAAATGTTATTTGACTTGTATCAAGATTTAAAGGTTTTCCGTATCTATTCAATTTAAAGAGAGGTTGCTTCCCAATCGATAAAAGATATTTATCATTAGATATTAATTGGAAGGGTTGATTCTTCAAACAAGAACCTCTAGGCTGAGAACAATCAAAGGATGTTCCTACATGATTTCCTAAATTGAAGAATCCATTACTGGAAATTCCAATTTTATCACAACTTAATCCAGATAAATCTACCATATATTTTGGAATAATTAATATTGAATCGAAAATTTTTTTATCAGATAATTTTCCAGTGCTATTTTTAATCAAATCTTGTGGTACTAACAAATATTTTATAGAGAGATTCGGCAATGTGTTTCCATGATTTCCTAAAAATTTTACTGTTACCTAAAAAATAAAGTTGCAAGAAAAGGTTTTATACACATTTATATTTGAGTCCTGAAATATCCTGTTTTCATTTGATAATTTAATCAGGATTCCTTTCGCTTGAAACATTGCATTAGGCAAATTTTTTTTTATATAGATTGTAATATTAAAATCTAAGGTGTAATCGCCAATTTGATATAAATTATACCTATTTTTATAGTTAAAAATAATTAATATAAAATTTTATTTATGTAAATTATAAAGCGATGTGTATGTATTAAATCAAATATTATTTTAAAAATTTTATATTATTTTTCATTTATATGAAAATTCTAAATCTGAGAGCATTTATACAAATATGTTTGTAAAGCTAGCTTAAATTTTCTTAAATAAGTCTCGCATCCACATGACATCAGTTGGATAAACTATATAATTATAAAAGAATAACCTGAATACTACTTATTTTAAAATATGATATACTGAAAAGGTAAGTTCGGATAAAAAATAGAGAAACAAAAATCTATGGTTACTGTCTTAATTTCCCTATAAAGTTCCTATATATTTTTTCCAAAATAATTCAATTGGAGTTTATGAATTAGATTTACCAAAAATTTATTTCCAGTGAAACCTGAAATTTAATTTCTGAAAATATTTATAATCGTATGTAAATATTAACGGTGGCAAGATAGTGAAGAGTGATGCGAAGCATTTAGTCTTTTTTTAACTTTTTTGAAAAATGTTTTAATCGAAATATTAATCTAAATGAAGAGATCATTGATTTTAGTATGATGATTCTTTAATTCTCTCTGTTGGTATCCTTGAGCACAATTGGTATCAATTTTAGTCTCTTCACTGATCAGGTCTCAAAGTAAATATACAGCCGGTCTATGTAATTCTTCATAAACCAGAAAAACTATGCAAAGAGTTATTACATAAGATTCATAGAGTAATCATTTTTATATTTGTTTTCTATAATCATATGCTATGTTATTTTAGTCCTGAAACCATTACTTACATAAATTTGCATTTGTAAAATCTAAAAAAGTGTTTCCAAAGTCTAATTACATGTTTTCATATAATGATTCATGTTATTTCTCATTTATAATTTGATAGAAAATATTTAGGAAATCAATTTGAATTATTCAGAAATTATAGTACTTCTTCACAGAATTAAACTAAAATAGAACAGAAATACCATGAATTGATCCATAATTCAAATATAAATGTTAATTAATACTAAAACGCACTTTTTTATTGTTAATCTCGATGTAAAAGATAGTAATGCTATGCTTCGATATTTTTAAACTAATTTTTGATTATAGCATTGGTTATTTAAGTGGTCAATATTCAGGAATAATTTTAAGTATTTAAAGCAAAAGTATCTTACACTCCCTAATTCAATCAACAAAACAAAATCAAGTTAATCTGAAGTTAAAGCAAAAATACAAGGAGTAAACTTATAAAATCTAACATGAAAAGCCTATAATCGAGGTCAAATATACATTTTAATATATATGTGCTCATTTCATTCTCGATGTAAAGAT
>LDMZ01066970.1:0-11209 GCA_001455285.1 Sphaeromyxa zaharoni
TATTAAAACCGGTCAACCTCCTCGAGAGTACCGCAATGCCCTTCTCTAAACTCATCAGTATAAAATATGTGATCATATGAAAAGAATAAGAAACATATCTAACTCTATGCCTCTTACCATCTAACTTGTTTGTGTACATCTCTAAACCCCACGACTGTCGGTCACATTACACAATTTAATTCAGATATATGTACCAAAATAAAAAAAGGATGATCTTACATTAAGATCTCACTTCTTCGTTATGCAAGAGGATTGATGTCAATTTGTTAATTTTTGTTTTTACTTTATACGGGAAAATATTTGGTATATTTAAGACCAAGATAAATGAAAAATAATGATCTGTAAAAATAAGAGGATGGACATTTGGAGGGGATTACTGCAGAAAGTTTGAATGGCACAGAAAAGAGCATCAACCGCTTATAATATTTTCATCATCCTAGTCTCTTGAAGTTTAATATTTTTTTCTATCTTTCTTCTTTAAAAGTTAGGAATAAGATATTTATCATAAGCTAAAATTTTATATACTGTAACCTTACATATATAATAATAAGTTTCGGAATTAAAATAGTGAATTAAGACATTTTTCAGAATATTTTTATTATGGCTTCTTCCAAAATAGAAAAATACTATATTTATCATTATTATATGTATATAATAAAATTGTAAGTTTTTATATATATTTTTATTTTTTTTTAATTTAAGCCAATTTATTAATAACGAATTTTTATATTTTTAAATCCTATTTTTCTTATTAATAAGATTAAAACTTAATAATTATATTTTTAAATTAATCCTATTCGGTTCAATCAGTTTCCTGAAGAGTTTTATATTTTTAAAAATTATATCATTAATTTTATTCATTATCAAAATATGTATACATTACTCATGTATTAAAATAAATAGATAATAAAATACAAGTCTAAAGTGATTTAAAAAAATATCGATACTGTGTTTTATGCTCAAAATTAATATAAATTGTTCATTTTTTTGCTTTTTTAGATAGTTGAGAGAGCAGTATTTTTATTCAATTAGACTTAACTCGAGATTAAAAAAGAAAATTAGGATTAAATAATTTGAATTAAGGGGTTGATGCGGTATTAGGCCTTAAAGTCATTATATTTTTGTAGCATAATAGTAACTCCAGCACTAATATATTATGGTGATAAACGCTGGTAATCAGAAATTTCCAGAAAATCCAGAAAATACATTTCAAATAATAAAAATTCTTGGGAATGGTAGCTATGGTCAGGTTTATCAAGTTTAATAATATGTTTCTTTTATTACTTTCATAGGTTCTGGATAGGAGAGATCAACGAAAATATGCTGTAAAAATAATGCCTTACAATGAAGTATTATATTTATATTTCTGATCGAATATTTATTCAGAAAACCCATATTTCGATCGATTGTGAACTCTTTTTCCTGTCTAAAGTATTTTTGTTTGTAAAATATAGGAATATTAAGTTCTCATCTCACAAAAATATCGTCCGTTATTATGCAGCTTATATTGCCAGAGATCCAAGGGGCATCAAGTGCCACAATATATGGGTTTAAACAAGATATTCATGATATAATTTTTAAGATAGTGCTTGAATACTGCGGGTACGGAAGTATCTCCTCCCTATTACAATGTTTTTTAAATGTTAACTTTTTAACATTTCAGACGTTAGAACAAAAGGTATCTTCTTGAAAGAGTTATGGTGTGGTTATTTTCTTCATGAAATACTAATGGTAAGTTCAAAAATTTTACAAAATCTACTTTCATTAATTACAATACACATTTATAAAAATAAATGTAAGCGAACCTATTGGTTGAATTTGTTTTTGTCGATATATTACTTTTTTTGCCTGTTAAAAAGCATTGCTTATTGACACATGTTTCCATTTATATCATTATTCCGCCATCTTTAACTCTTACCTTCCTATAAGATTTTATATTCATTTATGCTTGTATCCCGCAAGTATTTAAAGATTCTTACAGTATTTTTGATCATGAACGTAAAACAAACGCTAACTACTATGAAATTCAAATACAGCTCTGTAAAAAAAAGCAGTGGAAAAGCACATTACCGGATTTATGGATTATAAGAGTTAATTATTAAATATTTACCAAATTTTTGGATATATGCAAAACTAATAAAATAATGATCGATTAGTCATTGTAATTTTAATTATAAGTAGCTTAAACAAATTTTTTGCGATTGGATGTCCCCTAAAGAGACAATAAAATAACATAAAAAATTTTAACTCTACGACTGCTTTATTACAGATCATAGCATTCGGTTAATCCAGAGCGGCTAAAGTTATTATTTCAAAACACTTAATAATGTATGTGTTTTGATAACTTAACGTAATCTACATATATTAGGCGGTAATCAATACTGGTTTTTCTGACCATTCTATTTACTAGGGCTGTACCCTAGCAGGTATGTCCCTTGAGATGTGTATAGCGCGAAGAGAGATCTTGTTTCTTCCTTTGTTCCTCGAAACTTCTTATAATTC
Organism: Sphaeromyxa zaharoni; assembly: GCA_001455285.1. Classification (NCBI taxonomy): domain Eukaryota; kingdom Metazoa; phylum Cnidaria; class Myxozoa; order Bivalvulida; family Sphaeromyxidae; genus Sphaeromyxa; species Sphaeromyxa zaharoni. The sequence continues at coordinate 2,503 of LDMZ01066970.1, forward strand.
ATAACTCAATAATAGTTATTATATTTATTCCAAATAAGAGAGTCATCAAAACCGACTAATCCTTTTTTGCCCGCCCGGCAATTGGCGTTGTCCTACGGTCGTACAACAACTAGCTATACTTCGTAAGGCACTTTGGTAAAGCAAGGGCCATGAAAAATCTAAAACTCACTTAAAGCCAGTTCTTATCTTTTATCTTGCCATGTTATTTTCGGGGTTTTTAATTTTTGCTACATGTCATGTTATAAAAGGTCTAATTGCAACAGTCTATCATTATTTTTTGCAAAAATTACGTACTGAATTTATAGGCTGTTAAAATATTTTTATATTGATTCACTCAATCATAAAACAAGTATCGGGCACAAATCTGATTCACACATTTTTGAGACTTAGCGAAGTTCTAGTTATATTTCAGAAGCTGTTAGATATTTTTATCAATTGTAATCATTCGTTGAATATATTATAATGACAGATTTATAGAAAAAATATAAGGCAAAAATAGTTTTATCATGGATGGTTGATCAAAAATCAAATTAAAATATCTTTTTAAAATTACACATTAATTTATGGTGCCAATTCCGCATACGTTATTAGTCTTTTGCTACATCTACATGGTCAGGTTCGTGAGTGATTTGCATTTTAATTTGATAAAAATTTTTGATCATTTGCAAATAATTTTCTTCAGAAGCTATGTTACTACACAAATTTGATAAATTTTAAAAGAAATATAGTTTTTTATCATAATAAAATATAAATTACTAATTTGATGGAAAATTGTATTAAATTCGATATGTCAAAAGCATGAAAGTTAGAAATATACTAAAACTCTGGCCTATTAATTTGTAAACTTTATCAGAAACACTAATTTATTGTTTTCAAAACCTCATAACAAATATGGTATGATTTTGAATTTTTTTAAAAATACTTTATGATGAATTTATGAATTATGTTTTTTGTCATCATTTTCTTACTTCTGTCACAAGGCATCTTAAGTGATATTTAGTTGTCAAAACTAAATATATCATGAAGTTTATGCAGTTACAATAAGAATTTTTTATAGGATACATTATTACATATTATTCTAAAGAAAAAGAAATCCGATTAATTTTTACATTTTTCAACACTCTTCAAAACCTCAAGTTTAGAAAAATTAAAATGATATTGAAATACAAATAGTTTGCCAACCCTTCTTGATATGAAGATTGAATTTTGACGCTTTGGGATTTATATTAGTGCAGATGAAGTCCCTATCATTTACAAAATTATTTTGCCTAGTTTGATAGGGAAATTGATGAAGATCTAATCCGGAAGCTATTTTCAAAATTTTTTCGATTATAATGTTAATTATTTAATAAATGAATTCCTCACCAAGTATCCGCAAAGAAGACTAGAATTAATATAAAATACCTGATAGAACTTTGAAAACGAAATAAAAAAAAGGAAGACAAAATTTGGTGATAAAAAATTTATTCCTTATCCGGTGTAACAAATTATGGCTATCGTTGGGAAATTATACTAGCTGATTATTGTTAGACCATCAAAATTTATGAGTGATTAATAAGTAACAAAGCATGAACGGTTATTATCGGCCATTTTTCAAATTTGATGTGATACTTAGCAGTTGCCTTTTACTGCAAACTAAAGTATTATTATTCTCATCCAATTATCTAAAATTTCTTATTTCCTATAAGCTCCTATTATCAATTCATTACTGGTTTGCGAAAATTTTTTATATTCATTTCCTAATTGCCTTAATGTATCAATATATAAATGCTACTTTCAAGAGAAGAAGAACTTAACAAGCTGTTAGTTCAATTTTTTCCAAATCTTATTTATTAGCTGTGTAAACTTAAATTTTACAAAATAGTCTAGATTTTTTTTTATAACTGTATAAAAGCAAATATAATATTTAATTTATTCATTGATATTTGTTTGGTTAAGGTTTTATAAAGAAATAGGAAAAATTTTTTAAACATAAATGCTATGACAGATTTATTGCTCTAATTAGCTTTCATCGAATTCAGTAGTTATATCCATAAAATATATTCAAAAAAAAATTATTTCATTCATATATTTTTTTAATTTCAATAATTTATTTTAGAGTAAAGACTATTTTTATAAAAGTATTGGATAATGAATTTCAATCAGATCAGACAAAAATTTTTATTGTATGTTTTCCTCAAAATTTGAAATACCTAAACCTAAACTATTATAAACAAGTCTATATATAAAAATTATACAAAGTAATTCATCATATTTATGAGTATACATCAATCTCTCTGTAATCGCACTGCCTTTGTCGTTTGCTTTGAGTGGATATGGTGTAAATTCCGAAGAGCTGAAATATGTTCAAAGACACTCATTACATATATTTTTTCTCTTTCCACATTTTTCGAAATTATTTATCCGTCATTTTTTTCATCAGATTTTAAACAAAAGATAAAATATGAAATTATCACTGCCTGATTTAAGGAATGCAGTCAAATATCATACGAAATGTAACAATAAGAATATTTTGAATTAAAATCATGATTAAAACTGAAAAGTGTTTTAAAAAAGGCTTTTAATATTTTTTTGAATTTTGGTTCATAACAGAAGAGATGATAGCGTAACTACAATTTTGTGAAGCAATTTTTGAAATTATTTATTTGTTTGTTATGTAGAAGGAAAATATAACCGTTTTCATCCATAAACTATGATAATATTTCTTAAAAATTCATATATGGAAACAGCTCAATTCAATGTCTTTACTTTAATCTTCATTTGGGCAACAGATGCTGTCCCATATTTTCAAATTATTTAGTTCGGAAAAATCTCCAGGTTCACGGTAAAGACAAAAATCACAGTATTTTTATTAAGTCTCATTTTTTACATTATCATTTGATATAAATGAGAATTATTGACTGTAGATAAATCTTATTTTTTATTATTATGATAAGCACAAGTACATTTTAGCAAGAATTTTCAATTATTCTAAATATCATGTGTAAAACGTGTTATCAACCGAAATCTACGAATAATATTATGTAGAATTATAAAAAAAACAGCTGTGTAAAACTTAGAGAAAATGTGTTAAAATTTTTCCCAAAAGATGTATATTATTAAGTAGTTTCACAAATATAATTGATTCCAAATATAAAAAATCGTTTTATCTGAACCGTATTCCCTAATTTATTGGAAGTTGGAATAATAAATGCAAAAAATATCCATCCGTAGATTTTATGATAGTAGGGATTGACTGCTTTTTGATCAAAATCAGGATTTAGGTTTATTGTCACTTTTAAAATAAATTCTAAAAATATGTTCAGAAAACAAGACTAATGAAAAGCATTATTTATTTCTTGTTTTTGCTATCCTGTTAATTTAAAATTTGAAAAAAATTATTTTTTACGTATTAATGCAAGATTCATATATATTTCTTTGGGAAATAATTTCATAATATAATTTATTTTCTCGAAGTAATTAAGTTGATGTCAATACGATATCGAATAGATCTTATATATTTAATTAATCCTGACAATGAAAAACTTTCAAAACGAAGGGCCCGCTTATTTTTTCCAAATTTTCTGTTATATTTAATCAGGTATTATTTTAAAATATATTAGCTTGTTATTAATAGCAGTTTTGGTTACTAAGGTTTGAAAAAACTACCAAAATATATCATACAAATATAAAAGGTATTTATCAAAAAGATTTATTCGTATACATTTTAATATCCTGGTTTTTCAGAGTAAAATAAAAGCGATTCATTAATTACTATAGATCAAATTCTTTTAAACTTTAAAATTTTTAGATTTGTTATATCTAAAATTTTATTTTATTTACTAATATCCTTAACAATTATTTGTATTAAATATGTAACTCATATGGTTTTATTTTAATTATTAGATGAATTCAAACTTCAATAAAATTTTCTAGGGACTCTCTTATTTACACCACCAAAAGGTCATACACAGGGACATAAAATCACACAACGTTATGTTGGATTTGGAACTTAACGTAAAGCTAGGTTTTTATTAAACAATCCCATTATCTCTTTAGCTGATTTCGGAGTTAGTACTTTACTGTCTCCAGAAAAGCCAGCTGCTTCTACCGTAATCGGAACTCCACATTGGTACTATTGCTTTATATCTAAAAATATCGATAGGATGGCACCAGAAGTTTTTCTTGCTAAAAAGGAATCTGGAAATTTATATGATTATAGTGTAATTTGAAATCCAAGCGCGATTATAAAATATCTAGTGTGACATATGGTCAACCGGGATTACAGCGATTGAACTATCTGACACACTTCCACGTTTATATCAAAATTAATTTCGAAGATATTTTAGCCTTTAACAAAATACCACCAAATAAGATCATGGAAAAGCTAATGAAACATGGCCCACCTGGTTTGAGTGGAGCTAAAAAGTAACATTGAAGATAACAAAGATATATATAGTTTTGTTTAGAAGGTCTAGTGAATACAAATCATTTATTTCAGAGTGTCTTATCATGGACTTTACCAAACGCCCCTCAGCTAGCTCTCTTTTAACTGTATTATTTTTGGCTTCCTTGACAGAAATTTAGCACAAACTCTTTGCAAAAATATTACCAAAGAAAGAAAAAATTGTTTATGAAATAAATTCAAAGATATATGATAAAATTGTAATAATATTTGAGATTAAGTTTGATTTTTTAAAAATTTGTTTTAAAAAATTTTTAATTGTAAATAGAAAAAGAAAATATTAAAGGAAATAGAATCTAACAATTCAAGACGAGCGATTTTTAATAAATCAAGACCAAGCGCCAGATCGCCGACTGAGATTTGGTAGAACATTGTTAACTACCATCATAAGTAAAATGACATTTTAATCTTTAATTATATACAGGAAACTGTAAAAAAGGAGTTGTAGTAGAGTAGAGTCATTTTAGGATAAAGCCTCATTTACATCGTTAAATGTAGAATTTGGTAAAAACTATTACGTTCTCTGCCTGAACTACAAACTACATTTTTACTGCTAGAGTATAAAAAATCTGATATTCATCTCAATATCACATTCTCATATCCCATCTGTTAATCTATCACCGTTTCATAGCCATATTGCTAGGTTCTCATGGTGCTATAGGGCAGAACTGACTGATTTGTCTTGCTTCCACATACTAGCATGAAAACCTGGTGTTCTTACTTCTTACTACATTATTTAATCGGACTTGCATTGCCAGAATATAGAATCAACAAAAAAGGGAACATTTTAATACACCATACATGTCAGTAGCATATATGAAAAAAATCTATTTAACAAGATCTCTATTCAATAATCTAGCATATCCCAGATTTAAAGGCTTTAGCCTTTTAAATATTTACCTGTATTTCAAGCTCAAAATCTCATCTAGAATTAATCCAAGTATTTGACATTCGTACTTCAATTTATCTATCAAGGGAGCACAGAGGTAATTTTTGATATATTATTATTTTTAATTTTGAAATGAAATGCAACTAAATTACTTGACAAATCATTTTGAAAGAAAATATCTTATCAGGTTTTCATATTTTAAAAAACAGATGTATTAAACAAATTTTTTAACTTTTACATGTTTTCAATATTACTAATTAAACGTGATGGACAAATTAAATCCACTATTCAATTTATACGTCAGGAGTAGTGTTCATTTAAAGCCTTACAAACGGTCAAAATTTGTAGTACATTCATGAAGGTTTGTCATAGAAGCATCAAAAATTTTAGATCGATGGTATGATATAGGATTTTTTCTCTAATATTAACTTTATCTGGGTCAATCGACCCATTCCTCAGCCGTAACATGTGCAAAGATTTAAAATGATGACCGTAGCAGAATAAATAAAGATTTTATTTAATCAGTAATAAATGAAGCAACAGTTACCTATTAGTACAAAAGTCAGATTGTGTTATTATTGGGATTAAATTGTAAATGACTGAATACCGTCAAGAATCCACTGCACAGTAATATTATTTGGAAACGTGTTTTTTATAAAATAGTCTTGTTAAAATATCTGGTCCTTTAGACATGGGTCATAAATATTACTTAAGTATAGAAAACGTCGACCTAAAGCTACCCCCCAGAAAGGATCCAAAAATGATAAGAACCTTGGGAAGGATTCGACATTTTTGACAGTTAGAAAAAAGGTAATAATGGTAAATACGAAAGCACCGATAAACAAAACTTGATATTGCAAATATTGGGACGTCACTACATCAACAATATTATATTATATATGAGATACGCGCAGTATCATTAGTTTGATTTTCTTATCTTAGTCTTTATATACTAGTTGATGCTATTCACTGTGCATCATTTGATGCCATTTTTTCTCATAACATGCAAAAATAAAGCATATTAAAGAATACATTCATTTAAATTTGTACGAAAAATAAGCACATTCTGTTAAATTATAAGATCATTAATTTAACTATACCTCAGCCAAATATAAGCATTCACTATGATAAATTCTGCCTTTAGTAATTTGGTTATTTCAGCAAGCGTTGTTTATAAATTTAAATAAATTAAAAATGCTTAAACAGCTGTGTATATGCTTAATGAAAATAATTAAAAAAAGTGGGTTTTATATCAAAATATATAGAAAAAATATGTAGAGATAAGGATAAGGGAAAAATATTATATTTTGTTGTTAAACTGCTCATTTTTCAGTATATGGTCAGCATTCCGTAATAAAATTTGTTTCTGTTAATAAAAAATAGAATATTAAATTTGTTGGGTAGCAATCTTCACCCATAATTTGGATTAGCTAGAATATTGAGAAAAAATTGAGTTGTAGATACGATCACTAACGGTAGATAAAAATAGAAATGTATCGGAAAATATTTTATGCTGGTTTAAATAATACGTATGTACAGTGATTAAATCAAATGATTGGATTGAGAAGGTAAAACCTTTAATTTTAAAAGTACGGCACCATCAGTATCAAATAAATCCATGGCAAAAATTATTGATAGTATGGATCGGGAAACGGTTTCTACTAAAGTTGACAGTTTAAAAACGCTTTGAAAGACAATGTTTATAGAATTAAAAAGAATGTACCAACGAAGGTAGGACTTAAGATAGGCAGAGAGGAGAGTTGAGGAAAAATTTTTATCAAAAATTAAATAATTTTATTCAGGATGAAAATGAAACAGAATGATTGATACGATTACAGGATTTAAAATTTTTTCAACACTTATGTTAATCCAACTGAATAACCTATCCAAAAAGTTAATAAAAAATTTTCATATCGTGGTGTTTAACCACATGAAACTGACCCAATACCCCAATAAATATTTTGACTTTACAAATTGGATACGTCGGTCCCTCAACACCCAGTGTGTAGGGGGGACTCAAGGTCGGAAAAAGTATTAATCATAATCAAAAATAAAATTAAAAAGTCTCTATTTTGTAATTAGTTTCTCGTTCTTTTTATACTATCTCAATGAATTAAGCATTCATTTAAAAGAATTCCAATGAATGGAAGATTAAACTATTGTTTCCAGACATTAGATTAATATAGTTTGCATTTAATCTGCTTACGATAATATATATATTTAAATCTGCAAGTTCCTAGCCTGAAAGAAGGAATTCTGATGATATTAGAATCATTAGAAAGGAAAACTTTCCATAGTTTAATACACATTTATCAATTAAAAACATAGAAATATCATGAGGATGAGAGACTTGATACCTCAGTGAGCTGTATACAAGGTTAAAAATGTTGAGCAGCACTTTAAAAAAACAGTTTCACCGATTATATAAAAAATGAAACGGTTACTTGCTTGGATCATCAAGGAGTGGTATACATCGGGGACAGGGTCCGACATACAAAAGGGATAATTGTAACAAAGAGAATCTATATTTAACGGAGTGAAAAAATGTGAAGTTGATTTAGGGGTGTTTATCACGTACAACCTATAGCTATGTCTATCAGAACTGATCCTAAACCTGTTTGAAACAGACATAGGATGCACGATCAAGCACATCAACTATTTTTGAAGCATATCGAGGCAGTCTTCAGTAAACTAAAATCTATTGTAGAATGAAGGGATTCAATTAATGTAGATTCGCTGCATGTTTCAGTTAAAGCATATCATGATTTAATAACAAAAAAAGGTAAAGCTGGTTTCATTTTTGTAACATGAAAGCTTTTATACAGCCTTAGATATAAAAAGAAGCATTTTGATAAATTTATTGATTAGAGTCTATTTTGTAATTAAATTTTGATAATCAAGTTTACGCTGCATTCTTAACGACTTTTTACAGCCCAAAAAATCTATTGAGAAGAAAAGCTAGTGTTGAGAATAAATGAGGGGAAATACTAGCTTTAATAGTCTACGCATACTACACAAAAATCCACTCATCAACCAATAGCTCATATATTGAGACACTATAGGAAGGTCGCTGAATGATAATATATTTATAACAAAAAAAAGCATCAACAGGTATAACAGATCATGAAAAATTTCATAATAGAAGGATAGATAAAATTTTGAATTATATATGAATACAATTTACAACAGTCATCTCTTTATGGGAGAATCAACATATTGAATGGAATTAAAGGGTTAAACGAAGAATTTAAAATTCACCTACCGGGTTTTGCGATAATTTTTGCGCATCTAGCGTCCATTTTGTTTTTGTGGGAAGTTGACTTATTGTAGTATGGCAAATCAGAAGCGAGGAGATATAGGTAAAGACATGAGGG
>LDMZ01066974.1:0-11431 GCA_001455285.1 Sphaeromyxa zaharoni
TAAAATGAAATTATATTTTCTGGTTTCGAGGAAATATCGAACCGGGTGTACACTGGTCAACCAACAGTATTAGGTTATAGGTTGACCTGATTAATAGCCTAACGACATTATAGTTCTTTCTTTTGTCAGAAAGTAGGCAAAACTCCAAGAATAATTTTTAAAAATGCAACCACAAAAGTTCTTATTATTACGGAGGGCTCACAGGCTTTCAATGTCCTTGAAGATCGTGGTTTCGGAAGGGATATTATCATCCATGAAAGAAGGTTGTCAATTCAATTTGGGATTACATACACAAAATAGCGACCATCGAGCGCTTTCAAAGAAAGTATCTTATAATAACAAATAAAATTCCCCAAATGTACCGGGATATCTCATTGAAATATTAATTAACAGAAAATTCAAGAATAATTTATTTCCAAAATATCTCCATACTATAAGTACGGCCTATCTTATATAGATTATATACTCTTACATAGCATATTTTTAGTTTTCTATCGATTGTGTATATTTATTTTTATAAATGATCAATTAAAAAAATAATTTTTTGAAGAAGTATAAAATATGGTATAGAATGGGAAATTATGAAATGATAAAGTATAATTCACTGGATAAAAGTGAATACTTGGTCTAATCCAATGAATTCTTGTTAAATAGAGCAAATATAAAAAAATTATTCAACAAATACTATAATATTTAAATCATAAAATAAAAACATAAAAATACTACTAGATGTGGTAAAAATTCTTTTGGGAAATTATTTTAATACAATTGGTTCAACCATTTAAAGCTTAAAATAAAAAATCTTACTTTCTATGAAAAATTATTATTTTCAGTGCTTGTCACAAAAAAATAAATGAAACCGGATTTTCAGTCATATATTCGTTCTACTACAAAACATTCCAAAGAAAATATCCTATTCGGTTTTTTAACCGATAACTCTAATACATTATCAGATCACATAATCCAAAAATAAAAAATCCTTAAAATAATAAAATCAAAAGTACAAAAACAGCGATTAGCACAGTAGAGAACATGAAGCATATAATTCGTAATACTAAAAATGGGTTATCCGCACTTGTTCGGTTATTTTCGGTATGTTTTTGAATAGGGAAGCATGAATTTTAGGATAGAACGTGAGGAGATGGATGATTGTAAGTTCTTTCGTTGGGGTCCCAATCCGAATGAACGAATGAAGTTCGATGTACCCTTTCAACCTTTTTCAAAATCCGAAAGAATTGGAAAAGTTTCAACGGCGTTTGAACCCATTCAAACACTTTATATAGATTGCCGACTGGTGCTCTCATACGGACAAGAAAATGTTATCAAAGCTAAGTGCCGGTGAGTCTGGTGTTGATACCTTCCAGGAGGATGACGATGAATCTTCATTTATAGTCGTAGATAACACCAAACCTGCGAAAACACAATATCAAAAAACCAGAGTCAAGTTTAATCAAATAAGAGCAAAAAGGGAAAAGGATAGAGCTGAACGACCATCTCAGCAGCGGCGTCAGCCAGCACAACATACTCGTTATAAAAAATCCAATATTCCAAGAAATATCTTTCAGAGATTTCAAGATAGAAGAACGGTAAAATATTTCTAACAATTTTTTTTAACCTTTAATATTAATATTAGCATTTCTAATTCTTTCGAATTCAATTTTCTGTCTATGGTGTAAAATTTCAATATATTTATTATGATTACGCCGATGCTTCCTTTTTGTAAGTACTTAGTATTCGTTAATATTGCTCTTTTCTGAAACCAATACCTGATAGATTTTGTGAAAAATTATAAATATACTTTTCAAATTTCCCCTAACTATTTATGCATATCGGTTTAATAAATTCATTGAATAATTTTATTTATTTTTAATACCATATTCCATCATATGGTTCATGAAACTTTCTAAAATAAAATTCATTACAAATATTAGACTTTAAAATAATCATTAATCAATTTTTTAAATAATGTTATTTAATATTTAGTTGAGTAAATGAAGCATTAAAACTTTATTACCTAATCGTGCGAGTGTTTCGCTATCGTTATTTCCCATTGCTGAAGATTTCAGCAATCGTTCTAGTTTTAGGAAAAGTGGAATTGATATTATTTCTAATATTAAAACGTAATTCCTGTAACCCATGAAAATGCTAACTTCGATTTGAAAAAGTAGCATATGAGCAGAAAGGCCCGAAATGGGTTATTAATATGTTGAAACGCATTTTTTACTATCAAAATCCAGGTTTGTGTATTTTGAAGTTAAAAGCTTGCTTTATCTATTTAAAAATCCTGTTAGTATAGGGTTGCCGGGAATGTTTTGACCGATTTATGAAGTAGGCAAATCCTTGCCTTGATTTTCGTTCTGGATAAGTTTTTAATAAACAGTCATCTCCAAATAAATGTTCTTGAACACCCGCCTTACTCACCAGATTTATCGCCTTCCGAATTTACTTGTTTTTGCTCATGAAACTAGCGGTGCATGGCAAAATATATGAAAATGCAAGTGACATCATGAATGACATTCACGAATGGTTCAATAGTAAAAATCAAAGAATTTATTCAAAGGCGTTCGAACTACTGCCGACTCGGTGGGAGAAATGCGTCAAAGCTAACGGTGACTATTTCCAACATTTAGCTGATTGTGATGAATAAAATAGTTTGTTGATCGGTCAAAACTTTCCCGACAACCCTATATATAAGAAGATTGATTTAACTATTGTTTTGAAGCTACTGTTAAAAAAATTATGTTGCAGGTTCTAGATTAATATCCATGCTAAGATTTATTAAATGTTTCTATGCAATATTTTAAATTATTATAATGATTAAGGATGTTTAAGTAAAAAAAATTTTACATATTTCCTTTTTCCTTTAAATTAATACTAAGTACTTAAAATATTTATAAAATTTATTTTTAATACCTCTTTATATCTTTCCGTTTTAGATATGAGAATATAGATGTATCTGATAATATCATTCCTTATTCTAGCTTATTTTGAAAGATGGATTCTTCTCTTATTGAAAGGTGCTATCGAGATCAAAGGGGATCTTACCATTTTTCCCATTTATTAAGATTTGTCTTAAGTATAGTAGCGGTTTTATTTTTTCCGATTCATCGAATCTCTAGAAATGATAATACCAATTTTAATGACAAACTTTAAATATTTAATCACATCCGTTTAGAATTAAAAGCTATCTAATCTCATAATAGGGAGTAGATAACTACTGTTCCTTCTTTAAGTAAAAATGCTTTATTTTGATATTGTTTATATACTTATATATATAAAAAATATATATCACAATTAAAAATCTAGGTTTTTTAATTTGAGAAGAACTAAACTTTTTCGCCTGATGAGATTTTTTTATAATTTTTACTCTGTTTTCAATCATTGTTTTTTAACATGCCTTACGTTAAATTAAACATTTATGTATATCTATCTCAATTAGCACCGCGATTAGGTTTAAACATTTTATTCTGTCAGCTTTGATGGACCCTAGTATTTTATGTGTGTTAACTTTTTTGTGTATGATGCGTAATTAGAAGATCAGAATATTATTATGTATGAAATAAGTGGGGCGAAATGATCGTAGTAAAATTTGACACAACTTTTTAATAAATTTATTTAACCATATACATTTATCACATTTAAAGGAGAACCACTAAAATAGATTTTGAAAATTTTGAAAGTGAAATAATTGTTGCTATATCAGAAACATCTAGAAAAGTAAAGGTTTGAAAAATTATAATTATTTTATATTTTATTGCTGCTTGAATTTTTTTTAAAGTTGATTTTTTGTTAATTTTTAACATCTTACCCTTCACCACATACGGATGTTCTTTAATTTATTTTTTGAGATCTAGTAAAATAAAAGTATTTGTCGTTGCGAAATGTTTTGCATGAAAAAAATTTGCTATGTTATTTTTTTAGTATTTTTAGTGTTTTTTAAATAATTTATTGGCTAATTTTTGAAACTTGATCTTTGAATAAGCATAACGAATGTAAAAGGTTTTATTGAGATAGAAAGAGTTGCTGAAACTTATATTCATACTCTAAGATAATTAATTTAATCGTCGATTTTCATAATTTTTTAAGCTATTCTTTGTAGAAAGGAACTCACTGTTAACTTTAATCTTTATTACGATAATAAGAAAGTATCTACAGGAGTTTTTTATTCCTTATTAATAATTGTATTAGATCAAGACGAAATAGCAATATTTTTTGTAGTGGAAAATTTTAATGATAACTTTTTTACTAAAAAAGGTACACTATGTAAATATTTCTGATCGAAATTAATTTTTGAATGCTTTTTAATTTATTCTTTATTATTTCTAATTATTATTTATCTCTCATTTCCCAAAATAAAATGCTTTTAATAAAGATTACCGATGTATTAGCTATCCTCTATTTTGTATATTCAATTTTGCGTATCTAAAGGTCGAAGTTTTTTCTAATGTTATCATCCTCTCCCTTTCCCCATTGTTGCTAATCCAAATAAACCAAAACATTAAATTATTATTTTTTTAGAAGCTTATGAAGAAGAAACAGTCAATTATAAGAAAACTTTGCGGATTTTGTTATAATTTTCGGTTTAAATGAATATTTCCTCGAAAGATGCAAGGTTTTTATCAATCATTAGACTTTTGACTGGAAAAATATTTTTTTTAAATATCTATTCAGTTTTAAAAATATCACGATTAGAAGTTAATTCATCTAGAGCATCAACTTTTTGGAGTTTAATATATTTTAAAAATATGTATTTCAATTAACTTTATTAATAACTTAGGCACATATTCAAAATATATTTGGCCTTGAATAAAATGAAAGTATTATCGTAAAGAAATATCTCCGGATAAACATAACTCCTAATATGCTAAATTTCATCGATTGCCAAAATAGTGTATGCTAAAGCATTATTATCAGAAATAGGCATTGAGAAAACGTCTCGAAAAAATATCAGGGATATATGCAGTAGTATTAATATTTTGCTTGATGTAAAAGCAGCTTCTCTTCTAGTTTGTGGATTTTTTTATAAGAATTTATTGACAGAAAATTTTAGAATACTATGAAAAATGAAATCCTCCAATAACTCAAACTTCAATTTGTTTAGAACTAGCTTGTAAATATGTCTATTAGTGTTATTCGGTTTAACATTCACTTATTGACAATTTCTGAAGCGTTGCTGTTTTCAGGTTTTTGCTTTTTGAATATAAAGAGCTTTTGTTTACAAATGGTTCGATTGGAATTGATTCTACTATATTATTTACCTGTTGAATATTACGTAATTTTATAATAAAATTTATCTGATTTAAACTTTTATGTTTAAATAAAAAAACCGTAAAGCGGTTGTTTCATGTATGTATCTAAAACGGTAAATTGAGATTTTATCATTGTTTTGGTTTGTATTAATAACTATAAGTTTCTTTCAAGTTGACGTGAAGCAGGCATGTTTTGATCCTAAACTACCTTGTGCTATTCTTCTCTATTTTATTATTTTTATAATACATTTTTTGCATAAAAACATTTATGAAAATATTTTTACGTCTATTAAACCTCATCAGAAGTGTTGTTATTTGAATATTTCTTTTTCCTGAAAATAAAAGACAATTTTTTCTAATATTTGTTCAAAAATGGCGGTTACAGACTTAATCGATAGTAGTGAACCTAAAAGAAAATTGGAATGTTAAAATTAGTATTGGTCAATTTATTAACGTTGCTTTTAATTTAAAACATTTTAAAAATAAAAAAATGATTAAACATGAATATTCGAGCTTATGAACAATATAAACTTCATAAATTAGCTGGTGAATAGTTTTTTGTCCATATTAATAGAGTTTATTTTATTATTCAATTTCTAGTTTTTCGAGAACAACGCCCACATCACTACGATTTTTCAATGGGTATAAAAATTTTACATTTTGGTAGATTTACGGGATATTAAGTTTAAACAATTTTCAGATTATATTTATGCGTTGATTGGCTAGCGTGTGATTAAAGCTAAAACGAATAACTCGTTACTTATAAAACAGAATGAATACATTAATTCTAAATATTTTACGTTTTTTACGATGTGACCTATTGTGCTACTTCCCCCCTATTATAATAGGAAGCTGTAAAATAATAAACATCAGTCATTAAAGTGCAAAATGAGTCCACCTTAATATTTTTATAATAATTCTTGATTGCTAGCGTTGTAATTATACATTGGCCTATCTCTGTACAAAAACCACGTCATTGCTTAGGATATCTCTCAATGCAAAATGGGGTGTCTAACGTGTTAATAAATCTATTTAATCAATAAAAATAATCATGTTTTACGCCACCAAGGTTAGTGAATTAATTTAAATTCTTTCAATCTTATATATTTCTTTTTCTGAAGCACATTTTATACCTATCAGTATGTTTCAGTTATTTGATTTTGTTATGTAAAACTAATTCATATTTTAAGTCAACATACAGGAAACCTTAAAGGTTGCTTGAAAAGTAGTTTCTCGGTTGTTCTTTGGCCTTGAAACATGTACAATCATCACTAAACGCAATCCTATATCGTCGAGTGATTGTTTTGGACATAATTTCAATTTATTTATTTTATTATAATATCTTTTGACTAATCATTATATTCAAAATAAGGATGGTTCCTAAAAAAATCATGTAACCTAATTATAATGAAAATGGTATCTTTTTTGGATATTTTAAATTTTTTAGCTTTTTAATGTATGTCACTACCAATATATATCGAAACATGCACTTAATATTTTTAATATATCGATATCATTATTATTTGCTATTTAATAAAGTGTCCTGCTTCTTTGGTAATCATTTACTCCCAAAGTTACGCCCTTTCTAGATGATAAGTTTTATTAAAATCTTTTAGTAAAAAAAAAATTACAGCATGCTTACTCATTAAGAAGGATGGTTTCAAATTAACCATTATTGGTGGTGGATTATATCAGGTGGATATTCATATAATTATCATTAATCCATGTATGGATTGCTAGAATAGTGCATCTAAGTTAAGAAAAAATTTCACTTACTGTTTTCGAACGAATTTTGAAGTTTGGTCTAATTAAATATTTTTTTATTAAATAGTTAGTTTTAGTTTGAAAAAATTATTTAGATGACCCATAATTTTTTTTAGCATTCTCCTATACAATTTTTGAGATCTTATACCTATTTTTTAAACCTATATTTGGCAAACAATTTTTACCTTTATTTATTATATATGATAAAATGTAGACCATCCATTGGTTCAGAAAGCCTTCTGTGATGGTTCGTGATAGCTGGGTTCATAAAGAAGATATCGAATTTTCTCAACTTAGCAAACTTAGAGTTTCCGCTATTCCTGATGTTAAAGATCTGTATTTTTATTTATGGAAGTTTTTACTTTTTTAACAGATACTTAGCTGGTTATTTGTTGCCATATGACAGAGCTTATGACCAAATAACACCTAAAATGTCAAAACCGGTTATGCCTGTAAATTTACCTTTCTATAAAGTAACAGCTTGCGATGATCCAATTATTCGTATGGTATATATTAAAAGCTTATATTTTTTAATTATCCTTTAGCATACTGGAGAGGCAAGAGTATTCGCTACAGACTCTGTTATTGCTACTCTCATGTCCTGTACCAGATCTGTTATTCCATGGGATATTTTAATTTATGTTTTCATTTCTCTGCTCCCATTAATTTTGATAGAGAATCTCCAACATTCTCATACTTGATAAACGTAACGATTCTGAAATTGGTATGCTTAATGATTTTGTATGTATTCCCTATATTTAAATTTGCGTCAGAGATTAAATATGCTTCCGTTTTTTAAATATTTATTCGGCCTTATTTACACAAAATTCTTTATATATCGCTTAAAACTGCTAAAATAATAGATTATAGGAGCATTATAAAATTAAACTATAAAATAGGTTATTAATTTAATTTCACACAAATTTTTTAATGAAACCATTACTAAACCTTATAACATTCGTGGATTTTTACTGGTGGAATTATTATGTTGACACATTGGTTATTTCATAATATAGATGACAATTTATTTTGTAATCCTTTTAGTCCAAAAGTTTTTTCCCGTTTTAACGCTACGTTGAGTGCTAATATTATCTAAATAAAAAAGTAAATATTTTATCAAGAATGTGCCCGAGTTTTTGACCAAATTTTTATCATGCATGAAATTTACAAATTCTATTATAATATACTCACCGTTATAATTAATTAAACTCTTTAACGTTGCGATATAACTGTTGTTCTTTTGATTAATTGGAAAAATTAATCCTTTCCCGAATATTTTGATGATGCTTTTATTATTTTAACAGAAAACAAGAATATATTTAATTTATAAATATTTTTTGCTCTTTGGCAGAGGCGCAGAGTGATATGACTTTTAAAGTCCATGTTATTTACATTTTTCTTAATATTGAGAATTTATTTAAGGCATAATATTTGTAACATGTTAAAATTTTATAAATTGAAAAACTTTAGTACAAATCTTGAGAAATTTTATATAGCTTGACTGTATTTTGAAAGATTATTTTTTCCAGTAGTGCACTATATATTGTATTGGTAAAATAACAATTTCAAATAATAAAAATTTTGTATTTTATGTTGATGTGAGCAAATCATTGTGTTCAGATATAATTTTTGTATCATGTTCAAATGGCTTTAAGCATTTATAATCTGACCACGGAGGAAAAAATATTCAGAAATAATAATCATAGCCAATAATTATTTCATGAAACATGCAATAGATATTAATTATTCATATCTTTTAAATTCTAATTAAATTGTTTTATTTTTATGTTATGTGCACTATTATTTTCTTAACCGCAACCAGGGATAGAAGATTTGAGAACTTTCGTATTGTTAAAAAATTGTTGCGAGTTTAAAAATAAACGAAATCACAACCTTGAAATTTGTTATCCCACAAACTCATACTGGCCCCCACATACCCACATAATTGCTGTAAGCAGGAATCAATAGGGGGAGTAATTTTATTTCTATTTCAGTTGAGATTAATTCTGTTGGAATATTTATTGTATCATTATTCAAAAAGTATCTGCGGATGTATCAGGCATAAGCTGTTTTCAGTTTTTAGAAAAATTTAAAATCCACTACACTTTTTTCTTTTAAACGAGCGAAAATATTTTTTCTGTCAGTAACTACATTTTTCATGCTCATAATTTTACATTTAACCTATTTGCTAAAATATTTTTTCCTTGGTTTTATTATATTATTCTATAGCATTTTATTACAAAAAACATTAGTCACAATTTTTTATATTTTACCTTCTTGCGAATTGTCCAGTAGATAAATATCTGGCCCAGTCAAATTCCTTTCAAAGGATATCCCATATGTGAAATAAGTTTTTAGCTAACAATTCAGATACTATTTTAGATTAATTTTAAAAATTTTATTGTGACAACTTACTGCCTATTGTAACTATCATATGACAAATGGAAATATCCCTTATTTTAAACATGATGTAGTGAATAAAATATAAAAATTGATGTTAATTTTTAGAACGGATATACACTTTTAGCTATATTATTCAATGTAATTTTTTAGTCACAGTCGATGAAAATGTTATTTCCTTTGTTGTAGATTAATATCAAATTACATGCGTTTTAAAAAATTTGATCAAAATATTTTCAATTTTTTATAAATTTAATATGTGACTTTTTAATAATAGATAAATCTTTAAACGAACTTAGCTGTAGATTGTATAGATTTTACAAAAAACTGTGGATTTCTTTGCACTCGTAAACGCATGCAAATTATTTAAATTAATTTTTTTATTCTTTTTTCAAAAATTACGTCAGTATTTTAACAAGATTTGTTGTCTTTGGTAGTATTGTGGATCTTACTCTAGGATTTGATAAAAAAATAATGTATAAATAGCAATAGTAATTTTCTCATATCGTTTAAATGTAAAACAATACTTTAGAGTGAATTTTCGTGTTTTAAAGATTTATGATTATATATGAAAACTTTTTATTTTATCTATACAATAGGATCACCCATAGCTTCAAAATGCTTAAATACGATGATTTTAATCCTACATTAACTTTTACTGTAAGTCATAAGGTAGAATATTTCTAGTCCGTAACGATCAGATTACTTGTAGCTTGTTACATTTAATCATTTTATTTAATTGAAATATTAACAAGCTAAAGCGATTCTAATGTTTTTATTTTTGATTTTCAGGATAACTGGTTATATACAGATATGCTGACTGTGCATGAAACCTCGTATGATCCGCCATATGATTATTATAACAATTCTCCAGTATCTTTATCACTGGAAGCAACTTCGTTAAACAACTTTTTCTCTCAACAATGTTTACTTCATGGTCAACGAATCGACATGCCACACCCAAATCCATTTGCTAATCATGGAGATACAAATGAAACAGAAATGCCTTCGATTGCGTACCGATATAGGGTTTTCCAATTAACGCCAGAAATACCTATACTAATTCGTTGTGAGAATGATGCATACCAAGGAAACAAAAAAAATTTAATTAGCATTAAAACATTGCTTGAATGGAGTCCTAAGGCAAGCGTTTTTGATTGGCGGGACAAGTTGGAGACACAGCGTGGTTCAATATTGGCGACCGAAATAAAAAACAACAGTAACAAGTTTGCAAAGTGGACTGCTTCAGCGTTTCTTGCTGGAAGCAGCTTAATTAAAATTGGGTTTAGTCACTTTAAAAAATATTTTAACTTAATACAGAATGATTTCACGAAATGTTCAAAGCAGGAATGATCATAGTGTACTATCTACTATGCAATTCAAACCTGCTGATCTCAGTTCCCAAATTGGTTTTTCAATGGAGAATGCATGGGGAATAATTCATGCATTGGTTGAAAGATTCCTTCTATTGGAAGAAGGTAAATATGTATTGATGAAGGATTCCCACAAGGTATTGATTATTTGCTTGCTATACTTATTTTGTCTAGATGATGCTTAGACTTTATAGTGTTCCAGAAAACACTTTCGAAGCATCTGAAGAGGACGAATTTGACCATGAAGACGATCCAGATAATAAAATAAATGGTTTTCTATTTTGTGATTTCTTATTAATTTAGATGGTGGTGATTACTTCGAGTTTGATGATTTATATAGACGCTAACATTTTTACCTTTTAAAATTTATTGATTTTTCTTAAACCTATTTTTGATTCGATTTTTTATAACTTTAAATGTAAATATTTCATTGTTATATATTAAAAATGCAATTTTATAACTTACTTTCAAAATTTATATTTCATTCAAAATCGTCAATAAAATTGTTGCGCGCATGCACGGCACGCCTGTGTTGATATAGTGAAGCGGGCGGTTGCGGAAGGGACAGATAGATATAGCCTTTTATTTTTGATTACAGTAGTCCTATTGTATTTTTAATCATCTGGTGTTGTTTTCGAATGGCGA
>LDMZ01066978.1:0-10685 GCA_001455285.1 Sphaeromyxa zaharoni
CAATGACTTCTTTATTAGTAAATTTACTGTCAAATCCACGGAGTGTAATTCTTTGTTTCAGAGTAAAATTAACCGATATATAGAGAAAAAAAAGTAGTCTAAGAGGTGTTACTTGCTCTAAAGTGGGATTTTGTCCTAAATACACTAGATTAGTTCTTTTAGAGAAATTATTTGATTTTTTTTGTAAATTATTTAATGTTGCTATTCATTTATATGATGAAGGCTGCAAAACCAAAAGTGATAATTTAAGAATTCTCGGTTCTTAGAGTATTTACCTTATAATTAAATATTTAAATATTTCGGATTATTTAGCTGTTGATTTACAGAGGTATTTTCTAAAAGAAATATTTTATTCGTGCATATAATATTTACTGATCCCTACTATTATTTGGAGTTCTTATTTACATGGCATAAACAGGATAAAAGAATTAGGTATATTTTTAATTTATAGCGTCAATATTCATTTAAATTTATATTAAAGGTGCATCATAATAGTTTGGTTATAACACGATGGATTATTTTATTTATGAATGTTAGTATTTATGATCATATATTTTGAATCGATTGTTTACGCTTAAAAATATTTTGTTATATTTTTAAAATTCAAGCAATTATTATTTAATGGCATAAACAATGATTAAAAATTATAATATCTATATCTTTAAGTTAAAGTTTTGATTATTATGTAAAATTCATTTTATTGCCTTTTCTTACTAATATAAGACTGATTTATGTTTTTAGAATGCTTTTTGGTGGAAAATGTTTTTGTCTCTTTCCATCTTGCGGAGAAATACTATTCACATAAAAAACGCTAAGATAAATGAAATTTAATTTACTATCGGAAATATTATGGAATGTTATCTACATTTGGTAGAAAGAAGAAAAATAAACTATGAAACTTTGACCAAAAAAATTAATATAGTTTATAAATGGAATAAAACAAATTACTAAATCTCCCCTAATGTAGCTTGGATACCCGATTACTATTATTGAGCTTTTTTTAATAAAATTTTTTGTTTAAGATATTTTGTCACAAATTGAGAATATTCAAATTTAGTTAGGTAGAGTAAGTCATATTCTTTGGACGTGTTTTATAATTTACTGAGCGTAGTGATTGTAATAGCTAGATAACTCTGGAATTTTAAGAAAAAAAACAAGAATTCTCTCTGTTGAAAATTATCGGTTTAAAGTTATTGATACATACCATTTCAACAAAAAAATGAAAATTAGGATAAAATCTACCGAAAGTTTTAACATTCTAATTTAATTAATAGTAATAACGGAATAGCGTGGTCAATTCTTAAATTCAAAAATCACCACTGAATATTTTGGACGCATTAGGTTATGTTTTTGTGTTTTATTACTGACGGTATCTGGGATAGATCAACATGAACTTTGTTAGTACGTCAATTGAATTTGGTGCAATGTAATATTTTTGAAAATTTTTTGATTAATGCACAATTGGAAATGCTTAATTGTTAGTTTTTCTCAGATATAACAAATTTTGAATATATTTTTAAAATAATAAACACATGGACAAACGACAGCGTGGCTCATTTAATAAGAAATATTTAAACTTGTCCACAATCCTATTAAATTAATTCAGATATTCTTCATTTTAGAAATTCATGATTGCAAAGAGTATTTATCGTATCAATACCTTTTAACTGATTAAGGATAAACGGGTATGGTATTAAAGAGGAAAATAAAAGCATCCAAAATTTATAACATGAATGAAGGATGCCTTGTAATGCTCAGCATTTTTATGATTCATATATTTTTAATGATTACAATAAATTCCCATGTATCAGCTACAGAAATTTTAACAATTATTTTGCTTTCATCTTTACTTTTTCCTATGAAAACTTGTAAATACTTTCAAAAAATATAATCTCATATCAAAATATTGATTTCAGCTATCAGATATGAAAAAAGTGAGGTATTAGATATAATGAACTAGAAGATCAATCCGTAAGAAAAATATACTGAATTTTTTAATTTTAGGATAAAAATTATGACTCATGAAAACGTCAATAACAATTTAGTGGCGAAATAAAAAATCTTAGGATCTCTTATTAAAAACAAAACTCTTCATAAACAGCCAGAATAAATTTTCAACATATTTTCGCCAGACCGTTGCTTTCATTTCATTTTCTTGAGGTTTGATGCCATGAGAAAATTCGATCAATAAATTCTTGAAATAAATTTTTTCTTGATATTTTAAGAACAATTTCTGAAATTGCTCTTATATACCTTTCGTTGAACTCTCAGATGTGAAGCCTTCTATGGAAATAAAATTTGGATGGAATTGATGTAGGAGAGCAGAAAGCATGAATATGATTTTTCATATTATACCTCTAACATAATCTGGCATATCACGGAATGATAACTTTATACAAATGCAAAATCCTTTTCAAGCTGGAATAGTTACACAATTTACCAATTTTCTTTGAAACATTTCCTCAAAACCATTTCAATTATAGAATTATCACATTTTAAAAATAAAAATTATATTGTATTTACTATAAAAACCTAAATTTTTTCGTTTTCACATGATGGCTTTACCACTAAAATACTAGCTTATGTGAAAAATAAACATATTAATTCTGTTCCCAACATCTCTATGGAACTTAAATATTATTATTTGCAATTCATAATTTATATTTTCTAATATATTGACAATAATAAGGTTTGAAGCCATAAATTTTTTATCATATAGAACGACCCAGTTTGCAGCCTCCACATGTATATGTGTCTTGGGAGTTTCCAATTAAGTTCCTCGGAAGCCCAATGAAGGGGTGAGTTTAGAAAATGATGAGAACTTATGCGTGAGTGAAAAATAGAGATTAATGGGAAATTAATTGAAAATATAACTAATTTATCTATTTTTACACATTCGCCTTGGCTTACATATGGCAACTTCCGGTATATCCCTAAATATTTGGTTATTATCGGTGATTAAATAAATCAGAGCAACTACTAATGCCCGAACATAATA
This sequence comes from Sphaeromyxa zaharoni, assembly GCA_001455285.1. Taxonomy (NCBI): domain Eukaryota; kingdom Metazoa; phylum Cnidaria; class Myxozoa; order Bivalvulida; family Sphaeromyxidae; genus Sphaeromyxa; species Sphaeromyxa zaharoni. The sequence continues at coordinate 2,999 of LDMZ01066978.1, forward strand.
TGATTAATAAAGCATTTACATATGTTAGTTCTTGCAGAATAGTTGATTACATTCTTTATAATGTATCGGTACTATCCTTCACAATCAGATTGGATTACCTGTTAAGGTATAAACAAAATAGTATGATCCAACGCTCACCCAATTGCTTGTCTTAAACTTAGAAAAACAATTTTTGATAGGGTTAGAAATATAGAAATATGGTGAAAGGAATAAATGGGTGATTTCCTCGATTATTACTATTTCCATGGGTCTTTGCATCACTCATGATAAAGCAAGCTCTGTTCTGGCATGGAACATTTTTTGCATGATTGTATAGATTGTGAAAATAGTCTAAAAACAAATTGTTGTTAATTTATAATTTCTGACCATTTTAATTAAATTTTGTTGTTTATATCAAAGGAAATAATATTATGATCATTTACAAATAACAAGAACTTTTAAAGACTTTAATTCTTTCCAACTGGAATTTTCATTACTTCTTCTATTTACAAATTAAACCTTGATTCTTCATGAAAAATGATGCCATAGTAATTTTGGAAAAATTCACTATCACACTTATAAATACGCTTTTATAGGAAAAGTGCAGTTTTCAAGTAACTCCCTCTGTTCTTATGACTTTGCAAAAGGTTAGTTAATTTGACGATGTTAATGATAGATTTTGATGTTCTTAAGCCTTCATATTTATGTTTTTTTTATTTTAGACTGCATAAAGAACAATTTTAGGATTTTTGGTTATGATATACTCGATTTGACAAACAATCCTATCGATCAGATTTTCGATGTATTTAATTCCTCTCGTATCTTTAACAACATTTCTTTTCGTTTTATATTTGCTTTTTTTGTTCCTATCAATGTCTTAATTAATGTACAGGATGTTTCGGAATCTTTGAAAAAAATTATTATTCTATGATTAGAACCTTTGGAAACTCTCTCGATCAGGGATTCATTATTACTCAAATAATCAGATATACCCCAGAGAAAAGTTTAAGAACAATAATAGTAAATATACATAAAAAGTTTTAACTAACGGAGAGGGCTAAAAATTTGTTTCAACACAAAAATGGTATATAAAATCCAAACCTTGGTTAAACAAAGTCATTACTATGAAATGTTCCTCAGACTTGCGTTATAACTTGGCCTAAGGCAGTTTGCTGTAACAAATTTTGTAGCGTCAAGAGTCGCCTCTGTTGTTTCCATTAAACTAATACCTGTTTTTAGATACTGCCTGCTACGATATTTAGCTGGGTGAGAAAATTGATGATCATCATAGGTAATGCTCTCTAGTGCTAAAAAATATTTTTTCAAAGTAATATAAATCTTAGAAACCCTAATGTCACGGTAGATAAAATTACATGTAAACACGTTTTTGACTCGATTTAAAGGGATCCCGACAATAATAATTTTAAATCGGTTCCTGTAACTTTCTCTTTAGTTCGTTATTGACCTATGGCTATTTTTAAATATAGCTGGCGTTAATTTCCCCGATTTAAAGCAGTTTAAAATTTTTTTGATTTAACATAAAAGTAAAAAAATATTATTACGATAAAATAAGTTATTAGTTTATTTAACCCATGGTTCCATTTTACTTAAAAATTTCCAGTAAATGCCTCTTTATTATTAGCTTACTAGAAGAAATATTTATACTAAAAAAAGAATTATATTTTACAATGTTTTAATATGTTTGGAATAATTTTGAAAAATATGAAAAATCGGACGAAATAAAAATAACTTTCGTTTTCTCGCTCATATAGAGTGAATTATTTCTTCCGGCACAAAATGGTAATGTTCTAATATATGAAACGCCAAGTTATCAAAAATTAAATTTATATATATACAGTAATCCCTCCTACTTCGCGGGGGTTACGTTCCAGACCCACCCGGGAAATAGAAACTAGACTTTTTTGAAGTATGAGCCATAATTTTAACACTTCAGAACATTTAAACTGCTTTCTAAACTTTCGCAATTATTATACGTGTATAGTACAGTGTATATACAATACTGAAATGTATATTTTGGTATTTTTGAAAACCCTCAATACAGCGAATTCGCGATAGTTGAAGCCGCGAAGTAGGAGGAATTACTGTATATATATGAGTGATACATACATGCATACTTCAGATATAATAACGAAAAAACTACGAAATGCTTTACATGCAACCCTGATGTATTAATCAAATTTAATAGTTTTTTGGTAAGTTTTGTTGGTTTGGGTGTTTTACTTCTTGCATGGATAGCTAACCTTCATTAGAATTAGTAGAACAACTTTCTTATATTTTGGTAATAATTTAATATAAACGAAACAACACTCCTTTTAAGCTCAGATGTGAATAGTTAATAAAAAATCAATTTGGATTTGTAATTGTAATAATTTAAAAAATTATTCAAATAAAATCAAGTATCTGTTTCAGTCAACCTTGATTTCAAAACAGTTTTTACATGAAGGGTATAAATATCCAAGTCTCTGTTATGGGTATAAAAATAACACTTTTTATATAATAGAAAATTTAAAATTAAATTATATGACTCTACTTCGTTTATTCAGAATCTATAGGAAAAAATTAGAATCCTTATATTTTTTAACTTTTGAAAATATTTTTATATAACCCTTGAAATACTCTTGATTCGTCATTAGTAACTTTTCAATATAGGGATCTTTCATATCTACCAAATTTGTAATTTTTTTAAATAGTCTTTCTTTAATATAGTTTGAATTGTCAAGAATAAACTCAATTTGTTGTAACAGAAAGTATATTACCGTTTGAATTATATCATAATATTCTTTTTTAGAAAGAACTTTAATTAATAATTTAAAATGTTCTAACAATGTATTGAAATCTCGAGCTATTTTTCGTAGGGAATTTATCTTACAAAGAACGCTGAAATTATGTAACAGTGAATCAAAAATCACCTTCAAGGTTTCAAGGTGATAGCTTTCTTGTTTAGTTTTATCATTAAAAAGTTTGATCAAAGAAATTGTCCTTCCAAATAAAAAGTCGTATAACATTACTTTTCTTAGCACATCGTCTGCATTATTAGATTTTGTCCAAAGCTTTTTTTGAAAGTATCTGATAAAGTGCGTAGAAAGTGACTTACCTAAATAATGAATCATCAAATAGAAAATTAATTACAATAGATTGTGCTAAAATTAGACTTGCTTAGCACAGTTAAAGCTGCTTCTAATAGTTTTGGAGAGCTAAGAAATTCGTTTTTCTTCATTAATATGAATGTGACAAGCTGAAACAATTCGATATATCTATTATCCAGATTGGAAGTTCTATTTACCATTAGAAAGGTCGCAGTTTCATAAAAATTAAAAGCTAAGCTTCGTAATTTGTAATTTTTTAAACTTTTCACATCATACTTAGGTTCATAGTCAATCACTTCAAGGACGGACAAGTCTTGAGCGTGATTGAACAACAGTTTTTGTTTGTTATGATAAATTCTGCCGATAGCAGCAATGGCACCCAATTTAACAAGTTCGAGTTCTAAATATATTTTTTTAATTACTTTAGTGCATTGGGAATTGTGATCAAGATCATCTAGTAACGGATACAGTATCATCGAATCAATTAAGGATATGAACTTTAATAATTTAAATTTATCACGTTCGATGGAATAATAATCAATAAAATAGTCACCTATACCTTTTAGAATGGGTTTAGCTAATTGGTACGAGCGATTCGGCTGATGTAAAAGTTTATAAATAATTCTAGCTAGTATTTGACAATAAACATGAATTTTCGGATTTGAAAGTATTATCTTTTGTATGATCAATCTATTTAAACTCATTAAGTCTTTAAGATGAAAAGAGGTTATTCTTGATTTTTCTATCAGCATTGTGAAAATAGAATCAAAGCATTCGACTGCCAAACACGAATCCTGATTTTTTACTTTGCTTGCAAAGGAGAATAAGAGTCTATAGCGATTTTTCTTCCAGTGATCGAAAGATTTGCTGTAATACTGTATACAAAATTTTATAATATCCAAGAAAAGAGAAAAATCCATATATTTATCAATGAAGTTTAACTCTTGAAGAATTTGTGTTCCACAATCTGCCAGTTCATGAAACCATTTGTAATTTGTTATGTTGCCATCCGAAGCGATAAATTTTATCACGCATAGTACTCCAGACATAAAAGGCAGTGACTTTTCATCAAATTTTCTTTTTAACACAATTTTCATCGTATTTTTTAGTAACAATTTTGGTATTCTTCCAAATTCACACAAAATCTTTTCCCTTGAAGTTTTGTACTCGAAATAATCTGTAATCTGTTTGGATAAAAATGAAAGACTTTGAAGATTTATAGTTTCATAAACTTCTTCATCCATGAATTTCTAAAAATCAATTTGATACTAAGTCTTCTTTAATCAAACTCAAATTCCAAAAATTATATTATATTAATACACTTACAAATAAAACTCGATTTTACCTAAAAAATAATAAAATTCCATCGTGCAACAAAAGAATAAGTTTCATAAAAACAAGCTACTATAGATTTAATTTTTGTTTATGACAATTAGTCCCGTGAAAATAATGCATTTTCATTTAAAAAATTAATTAAACCGCATATTTATATGATAATTTTCAATCAAAACGTTATAAAAAATGAGTCCGTATTAATTTTTGAAAATATCTATCAGTATACGCAGGTCTCTACCGATGACAAGATGCTGTGAAAAATCATCAATTAAATGTGGTCTGTAATAATAATTTCTACTTATTAAAGCAATACAATCTCAGGGCTCCATTTTCTATAAAGCGTGCAAATAAAAGTATGAAATGAATAATTATTTTTCATCTTTTAATTATTTGATAATATGAATGTGCCAATATGCACATTATATTTTGTTTTAAGTTCATAGACTTAATATTCAAGACAAAACATAGATGATATATACAAAAAGACTTGTAATTACGTTTCTATGTTATTTCATCACATAAATCAAAGAAATCCAAAAGGTTGCCGTTTTCACATATACTCGCATGTAAATTATTTATTGAGGGTCGTATCTTGTAATAAGATCCGCTCATTAACAAGCCTAAAATAGGAATAAACATTAAAGTAATAATACATATAATTTTTTCGTTACTAAGAGAGCACAGGGTAATTTCTTCCTTTTCCTTTATTGAAATTGTCACTCCTGATGTTTTATACCCAGTAACTTCTTTAAAACTATCTTTAAGACTGGATATCCTACTTATCATTAGTATTTCAGTGTATATTTTAACCTTGATTTTAAGAGAAACGATACTGGAAATATATGAAGGGTACCCTTATTGCTTATGACAGAAACAATACTCCCCGATGAATTAATTGAAATACTTTAAATGATAAAAGCGATTAAAAATGTGGCTGTTACTCATAAATACATGATTTTTGAAGACCTCTCCGAAATTCTCCTATCATTTGTCTCTTTTCATAATTATATAAACGTACAATTGTTCCCTAAAGATCATGTAAAATAAAACGGTAAAAAACCTTGACAGAACAGGAGATAACCAGGGAAGCATTACTTGAGAGACAAATACACCTAATATTGGATTCGTGTGCATGATATACATGAGGAGGTAACGTGCTGTCAGCTTGTTTATGTTTTAAATTCTAATGGTCTTAAACTACTCTATTAATTCGAAACAATAATTTCAATGTATCCTACATTTTTGAAAGGTACTGCAACAATATCAGAATTTTTACTTATTCCGATTATCCCTAATAATAGAAATTAGATAGAATATTAAGATACCTGAATCGTTATATGGGGTTTTGACTGTTCTCATAAATATAAATGGATCTGGAAACTTGAAAATATGAATATTGTAATTTGTCAGTAATAGCAATCTATCAAAATTGTACAATTATGAATCAAACAATACTTATAATCTTGCATATGTATTCTGTTAATGTTTGTGTCAAGTGAGATAGAATAAATAAAATCTCCAGTTTCCATGTCAAATATGAAAACTAAAAAATATTAAGGGCTTTTACATAAAACAAAAGAATATTTTTTAGTTAAAATAAGGAGTTATATAAAACTACATTCAGGAATATCCTATTTTACTTATTTGAAACTCATACACATTCAAGCACAAGGATAAAATTAAATAATATTAAATTTTTAATTGAATTAATTTTGTTAAAAATAAACCTCAAAATTCTTAATAAAATAATCACAAAAAATTGACAAAATTGAGTGCTATATATATATATATATATAACGTCTTACAATTCAAAATGTGTCTCATGCAGATGTGATGATACTAATTTATATGGATTATATATTTCAAGAAATTTAGCAATAATTCAATTTAAAAAAGTAAAAATATCATAAAGATAGATTTTTTTTATTACATAAAATTTTAATACAATAGTTAACATGGCGAAACCTTTATAAAGAATTTAGAATATTTTGTTGAGAGCCATAGAGATAGAATAGAAGAATTCTGTTATAAAAAATTTTGAAATCTCATGTAACGTGATGATTTTAGAAGTTCCTGCGTCAGAAATTTTATTTCATTCCGATTTTTTGTTTTCAAAAGGTTTATACTCGATATTGAGAACTTAATAGTTAAAAATTGAAACCTACAATCAAAATAACAAAATCACAGACGTGTTTAAGATATCCAAAATATTTATTTAAAGTGTTAAATATTAGGAGAATTTGCCTTAAGGTTAAATCACATTGCCGTTTATATACCTTTTTAACTTCATATTGAGAATAGTAAACTTCAAAATGAGAATAGCATATTTATGAATAAATACTTACTTTAAATTAAAATTTTAATATTAATTATAATATATTTTAGTATATATTTTTTTGTCTTAGAAAAGGTTTTATATACGTAAAAAATTATTTATTTAATTGATTTTTAAGCCATTAAGATTAAATTTAAAAATAATTTAACCTTAATGGCACGTAGAAATCAAGAAGAGAAAAAGGCCTAGGCTTATAAAAAGACACAGATTGTATCAGTCCATGGAAATATTGGGGATTGGAGATCCTTAGCGGAAGAGTTAAGTGTCCCCGTGCCAACCGCTTATCGCTGGGTTATTACCGGTGATGTGGCAGATCGTCGCGGTGGACACAGATTTAATAAAGTCTATGATGAACACCATGAGCTTATGGCTGAGCTTATTGAATCAAATCCTAAGATAACTCTACAAGAAGTTTTAAGAGGTATCAAGGAGATTTTTTACGTGAGTCTATCCAAAACTACAATTAGGATAGAGTTGGACTTACAACTTTACACATTGAAAAATGTGAGGCGTGAACCGGAAAGGGCTAACTGTCACGCCAATAAAGAGAAAAGGAAAGAATTTGTAGAAAAACCTTTGGCTTTCCAAGCTAGGGATTTACCAATTTGTTTGATGGATGAAACAAATTACAATCTCCATACCTCCCGTTCTTATGGTCGTTCATTACGTGGTACAAGGTGCACTACCATAGCGGCATGCTCTAAAGGTTCGAACATCCATACCATTGGATGCATAGGAACAATGGGAATTGTTCACTATAAAATTAAAAGAGGGGCCTTTAAATCTTAACAGGCATGCAATTGGATGCCTGATTGTCTCAGGGCTGCAAAAAGACAATATCAATCACCGGTTGTGATGGTTATTGACTATGCTCCTTGTCACAACCACATTGAAAGCGTTTTTAAGTAGGAGGAATTGAAACATCATGTGT
>LDMZ01066990.1:0-10327 GCA_001455285.1 Sphaeromyxa zaharoni
ACTTAAAATAAGGCTGTTTTAGCAAATTTTATATAGTTTTTCTTTTTTATAAAAGGTAAAAATGTGACACTGAACCAGTTAAATAATAATCTCATTTTTGTGGATCCGTTAATTGAACCTATATGTATCAAGTACTGAGTCTTTAAGAAGCAAGGTTAACTCAAACCTAAATCAAAAATTAGTAATAAAAATTAAATCCTCCACCCATTTCAAAATTTAAGGATTTTTTTAAGCGTAGTTTAAAAAAAATAGAACAAAATCTTTACATACATCTTATATTGTTGTAAATCAATGTGTAATTCATGATATAGGAATTATTATGGGTTAGAGCCTGGATATATAAAACACTTTCTATGATTCTGTCACGTGGTTTGAAGATATAATTTGGTAAATGAGTATTTTTATACGTCAGTGTTGAGTTTTTTCTAGAGTCGTGGCATCACTGGCCTTTTCACCCAATAAAGTCAATCGACCAATTCGGTTAAATTAGGTGCCCCATCTTTAGATTTGGTCATTGTAAAACACTCAGTCAACGTGCTAGTCCCAAAAACCCCGAGACGTGCCGTCCCGTTACAGCTACATACGATAATCAATACACTACAGTCATTGAATATACGAAACTCTAATATAATTTATTACTTTATTTCATTTTTGGAAAAAATATTTTACTCTGGAATAAATAATCAATCATTTAAGATAGCGTATGATATTCATGAACATGATTGGCGGATTAATGGCGTTTCTGACCTAATCATTTTACCATCATCTCCGACAAAAGAGATTAAGTATGATATTTTAACAATTTTTACTCTTTGTTAGGTTGTCAACACAACAAAATAATATATTCATAATAATTACCGCTTACTCCACGAATAACACAGATATATCAAATACCTCATCCTTTCAAGAATCAGTTTACTTTATATCAAGTCTAAGAAGAATAAAATTTAGTACATTGAAATTTATTCCAAAAATCTTTTTACTTAAAAATTCATAACTTCCTATTTGAAAAATTTTATTTCCTTTGATCCCTTTAATAAGTTTCATAAAAATAATTCATTTTGAGTAATATTTACGTTTTATAATTTCTATTGGAAACTATTGCAAACGTAATTATATTCTACCTATATCAAACAATAACTTCTCATACAGAAATATTTATATAATAAATTTCAACTCTTAGAATTATTTCATTTAAAAGTTAAGAACTGCTTTTCATACCCCTGATTCAGGCTATGCTAGTGCCGATAGACTGATAATATTTTCGAGTTGATTTAAAGTTGAATGGAAATTAACAATCGCAATGAAATATAGAATATATTTCAAAAATAATAAATGGATTCATGATATTTAATAAACACACCTAAGAATGGTTATATAACCAAAACCCATTTACTATTTCCCATGTAAAGCGTCCCCTTGTTTACTTGGAGTATTTATTTTCTTTCAATTTAGCACAATTTCCCATTATTCAGCATCATTTTCTCTGGTATAGGCTGTGAATATTCTTCAAAGTAAAATTAAAAGGTCATATCAAGTTGTGCAATACTTAGGGATGAAGCTATAAATACTTTGTGTGTCATGTTAAAATATAAGATCCTATTATCAACATCTGGAAGGGTTTTTGTACATCTAAAAATAATACTTAATTTTCCTAGAGTTCTCTTAATGGCATAAAAAGCGAAAATTCTGTATTTTCTGTTCAGAACATTTATCTGAGTAGTCCTGGACATTATTATAAACATGATTTCAGGTTTATGTAGAACTACAAAATGATCTAGAGGATGTCTAATAAATCGGTTTCGCATGTTTTAATAGCCGTGAATAGGTAATAATAACACCAAATTTCATCATTTCTTGTTTTTTTCAAAGCTAAAATATCCAGACTACAATTTCTGTCAGAATTAATAATTTTGTAAGAGATAAGTAGAAAAGGTTAGGACCATGATTAATTTTACCTTATATTTTAAATTTCAATTAATGAGTAATGAAAAATCTTCTATAATAACTTTCGATTCCTAAATTTAGGTTATACAGTTTATTATTGCAACTAAAAAAGTTTCTATGATACTGATTCATAATTATGTTTATTTCATTAACTTCACTAATTTTTTTCATTCATCAAATCTAAAACTATACAAAATTAAATGTGAGATCTTTTATAAATATTTTCTTTAATTAAATTTATTAAATCAAAATAAATATTTAAATATATTCAAAATAAATTTTAGGCAAATCAACCAAAAGAAGTTTTAAATAACTTTTAGCTCTTTTTTCCTAAGCATCACAGTGACAAAAAAGAGTTAGAGGTATTTATTTAAGATCTAATGACTACAAAACGTATTTATAATTATTATTGGGACATTCACCTATATTATATTATTGTTGTGGAATAAATATTTTTGGATTATATAAAAAAGATTACTCTCACTTTGCCTTTTAAAACAATATCTGCATTAGTTATTAAAACTTTATTATTAATTAGAAAGTTTATATGTAATTGTGTCAACGAAATTAAAAAAAAACCGGAGAAGTACCCCCTGATTGGAAATTTTAAATTATGATAATTACTCTTCTATTGATACCAAACCCTTTCAATAAGATAACTGTCTATCTTTTGCATTAAATTTTAATATTCTTGGGCTAATCAGGGGAACCTGACGGTTCCCGAAAAAGTAATTAAGGCGGAGTACCTCCCGGCTGCTGGGGTGTACCGCATCACGCCATTAAATATATCCATAAATATAATTTAAAATTTAAGTACGATAGCTACTTTCACGTTCCTAAATATCCCTTTCTTCCCCTTCCACCGCGGCGTTGCCGGAGGATACGACAATATCAAATATAATTAAAAAATTTTTCATTGATTATATACATTTGATTTGGTAACAAATTTTCAAAGAAAATTATAATCAAAATGCTTTTGGGAATTTATCAACTGGGTTTTATATTTTTTTTATTTCAGGTAGCTTGTTTTTTTACATTCAATTAAATTTATTTGATTATAAGACATTTAGTTATAATTATTCATGTTTCAATTATTTTATATAACAACGAGATACAATATCTAAAAATACATATTTTCTAAAATTTACGTGTTAGCTTCCCGTAACTTCGAATTCGTTATTGTTGTATCTGGGATAGAATTTGATTTGCTCCCAGAAAACTTTATAGCTTGTATAAAAATTTAAATCAATCTATAAAATTTTTAAAATTATTCATAATGTGAAACGTTTTATGACGAAAAGTAGAAATTGTGATACTAAAGAATGATGATGCTGTTATATTACTCATTAATTCAAAAAGAATTCGATTCTTTCTACTCTTCAAAAATTTTTACAATAATTGTTATAACCATGGTGTTGAACATCATAAAATATTTTTAGGCTTGTTCAATATTTGATATCCTACTGTTTTGTGTGATCGGATGATATTATATTTTTACATTTTGGTCTAAATTACTTAGTCAAAAAACTTAAAACAAAATTAAAAATTAACACAATTTGATTTTAAATATCAAATAAAAATAAATTAAATTTACTTTTAAATGAGAATTTAGTTTCCAAATCAGAGACATTCGGATTTAGAGTAAAGGATTATGCGGTTAACTAATTATTTAAATACTATTAATATGGATAAGAACAGTTATGCAAATTTTTTCTTTATAATCCCTTAAAAAACCTACCTTGAAGAAGAAGGGAAATATAAAAGTAAAGGCGAAATAAATATATATATAAATACTATAACTAGTCTTGAATTATTTAAATTTTTTTAAAAATTAATGAAAAAGATTCTTAAACTTTATGGGGAACATGTTTATTTTCCAAAAAGAAATTAATGGATTCGTCCCAGCCGGTGGAGCATACCCGTTGTAAAAGGGTACCAGATACGATAAACTAATATAATTATGACTAAATTAACACGTGTGTAAAAAACCTCCCGCTAAGCGGCGTCTAATCTACTAATACTTTACACCCGTAAAAGGTAGTAGACACTTTATTCATAACTCCTAATAGTAATAAGCTTATATCTATTATATTGCCTGGGTGCTAATAACAGGAAAGCAAAAACGATCTTCATCGTTAGTCTACGACAAAATAAACAAATCCCTGACAAATTGTTCATGTTTGTTATTCTGCTACGAAAAACTATTCTTAACATATATAATTTATTGAAAATTTTTCGAAAATCTTCTATCAATAAGATCTTCGATATGATATATTCAAGATGTACGGAATTGATTGTAATCCGATACAGTATCAATTGCACGCTTTCAATATATTTTTTCATATTTGTTACGTGGAGCTGAGCATTGTCGTATAATAACATAACCTGTTCTTTTCCTCTTAATTCTTCCTTGAGATGTTGAAGTCAATGGCAGTACTTCTCGGCATTAATTGTTTCACTTTTTTATAGAACTTACAATAAAAAATCCATATTGCTCCCATCAAGCTGAAAGAAAAACTTTAGATTAATTAACTTCCGCTTTAACACGGGATTTTGGCTTCTTCATGGGACTTACCTCAAGGTCATATTTTTTTGTCTGCAGTTATTATTTTGGCCAGGAATGGGAGATATTTTTCGATTTGTTTTTAATTTCTGTAGAGTAAAGATGCTGAATTTGTTGCTGTCTGACTTTTGTGACTGTCATTACGGACATAAGGAACCCATGTACCAGCTTCTGTAACTTTCCTATTTGCTGAAAATATCTAGAAAAATTTGAATAATCATATTCTATTTTGTGTTCAACCTCTCTAGCGGATTATTGAGGATCCTGGTTAATTAGTTTATTTAAGGTTCCAGCATTAAAATTCGGTCTTCCTGAACAAAATGCATATTCCCGATGGAAGTTCCAGTAACAATATTTGAAGATGAAATTTTTACAGCTCTTAAAGCCCCAACTCCCTCCTCTAAAGCAAGTAGATCTGCTTGGCTTTATCAGTTGGATATTTTTTGAATAATTGAAAAAAGAAGACGTCGGGTGCGAAGATCTTTTTCCAATTAATAGTTCATCAAAGATAAGAAAAAAAAGTTTTTAAGCGAAAAAATACGTCAATAAGAATAAGAATGTCTAAGAATAATTTTTCAAAGACACAATTTTAATAAAAAGAGAGGCATATTGATCAATCTAGCTTATGCGATACCCCAATATAACCCGCTATTGGAAAAAATACCTGAATTCAGTTTTAGACTTATTTATCTTATCAGTTATTCGTCTATATAAAACAACCGCTTTTAGTATACGCTTAAATTAGTCTCGTATGTGATTATTATAATCTCCTTTCCGAAAGATGGTATTAGAACATCCCTAATACGTATTATCATATGTAAGCTAGTTTATTGCAATTCTTGATGCAAGTAAAAATATCTGAAAGGAATGATTAAACAAAAAAGGTTGGCATATTATTGGAACACCTTACTTCAAATATAAAATTAACCGTAATATTGTGAATATTAAAATTCAATCTGAAAAACTGAATATATACCACTTTCCGAAAATTCCTAATCTGTAGCTAAGCCAATTATCAAAGCTGCCAATGGAACAGCATTATCCTGCATTCCCGACAAACCTCGGAACATATTTAATAACCACGCTGCATGCGGCAGCGGAGGATTTTTGATTGTTCTTAAAGTTTAGTAACACAGTTTTATTTTATATAATTTAATAAATGAACCGTGTGTTAAATCAAGACAACGGTAAGTCCAATCCCGAAGGACTACCTCAGTCCAGCTCCGTGTTTGTTTGCCATATACTGACCAGCAAGCATAATAATCATTTAATCTTCTTCCTTACTTTTTAAGAATTTATTTTAACTTTTTAAAAATATTGCAACCTTCTTGTTATTTCAGATATATGTGGTCAGACATTGTTTATGATGGAGCCAGCATAAATAAATACATACAGCTTTTACTATTCAATATTTTAGTGCATAGAAATTTACACATATGTTAAACCCAGATTCCTAAAGGCAAACTATGAAATATGCATTGCTGCATGACTTTTTCAATTAGAGAAAATTTAGAAAAATTTTGTAATGATGTAACTGCCAAATAGTATCCATGAGGTGGGTTGGGAAAATTTGCCGTTAAACTCTGCCTCCGTTTTTTTCTAACCATTAAGAATATTTCCCGTTAATTAACATTTATTTACAACAAAACCAATTTTTTGGTTTACTAGAAATTTTCATTCGCATTTCACTTATATTTTATCTCTTTTTATTACACATCAGTTGTTAATACTATTCTTTTTACTCATGTTGCAAAATTTCAATGAAATTATTTTATATACCTACCGTATATACCCATTCATAAATTCAGATACCATTTTAGACAATAATTTTTGTCGTTCAGGCTATTGCATGTGTATAAGTCGACTATTCCATCCAGGTACAATCACTTTTTCATTATCGTAGCAGCACTTGTAAAGTGATATGAAACTTTTTTATGATGGAAGACTTTATCGCTAAATTTTTTACTGATATTATGTAGGTTTAAAGCTATTTATATACATTTCATAACATAAAATACTCAGCTATACGTAATTTATTTGAGTAATGCTCAAATTATAAAATTTTTTAAGTGAAGTATTATGAAATCAACGCTAGTTTAGATCAGCATATAAAAAATTAATTTTCCCATACCCACAATCTATTTGATTCGGGAACAAAATCTGTACAAATATTAACCACGCATAGTTGGAACTTAAAATATCATCGTATGATTTTGTCCCAGAAATGCAACTAATGTTTATTTACGGTAAATTTTTATATTCTAGTTCAATATTATTTTCTATAATATCAAATTTGAAGAGCTATTTTAAGAAAAATGGTATAAAAACATTCATTATTAAAAGGATAATACCTCGTTAGTACTATCTGTGTTATTAAAAAAACAAGATGAATGTATACAATAAATCATGGTTTTAAATAATCTTCGAACATTTATGACAGTACACAGCTATTTATCATCTTTTTTAATATTAGAATGCATTTCAGTATTATTTTTTTAGGGAAAGTACCTTTTTGTTATCATTAAATTTTTGCAAAAATTTTTGGTAATTTGCTTTTTCATCAAGCTTATAATCGAATACATTTATTTTGAGTTTGATTCTATTTGAAAACATAAATGATCATGTTCTTTTTTGTATATTAACAAGCTTCTTTTGTAAGTATTAAATGTTTCAACTTATTCAGTAGTACAAATAACATAGAAATCACGGTACAATATTTTTGGTCCATATATTTATGGTTTAATGTTATTTTTTACTGTATGCTATGAATTTAAAGGTTTTTTCTTACTACTTTAATAATATCTTAAATGTGTGCTGTGCAACTGTAATACAACGCCCATTAGCGGGCGGCAAAAAAGGATTAGTAGGTTTTAGTGATACTATAATTGGGACTAAATATATGAAATTATTATTGAGTTATGAATCATAAGAATTTTTGAAGAACAAAGAGAGAAACAAGATCTTTCTTCTCCCTATACACATCTCAAGGGACATACTCGCTAGGTTACAGCAATATGATTTAGCAATTTTAATACCTTCACTAATGATTATTTTAAACATAAAGAATTTTATCCTATCCTACTGTTCAATTCTCACCCCACCCCCTCTCAAAACATTATTTTAATTGAGGCAATAATGAATGTTGTAACAGTAATAAGTTAGCCCAGGCTGAGACTCGAACCCGCGACCTTCAGATGCCAGTCCGAAGGCCTAACTACTAGGTCATGAGCGATTAGCCAACCTATTACATCACCGTAACATAATATATGTTACAAATGTAACCAGATTTTCTTGTGTTTTTAACAGTTTTTAAATTAATTACACAAAGATAGGTATTTAACCCTTGAATTAAAAAAAAATTTTGTGGGTTCGTATATTATTATTATTTAAGGCCTGTTAAAAATATTGATTTATTTTTATTAATAAATTTAACTATAATTATAAAGTTTCACTACTTATATCAAATTATAATTGGTTTTGTTTGTTATATCGCCTTATTATTGAACATATTTTTGCTGAAACACCTTTGTTATTTTGAGAATTAAATAATATGTATCTTTTATGGATTAAACTTCTTTTTGGCCTTTACTTAATAGACTATGGATCCACTTGCAAAACAGTGTCATGTCAGGTATAGTTGAAAAGCATTCTTTGAGAAATTCTCACGAATGATATACAGTTAAAAATAATTTTCAAACAAAATTACCTCCGATAAGTTGTGTAAAAACGAATAACTCAGATATCTCCACGTCTTCTCCTATTATTGATAATGCAATGGATATTATTTAACTGACAGTTATTAAATGTATGTATTCTTGATCATAATGCACTGGAAAGTAAACTTCAGTACACAATTATCATTTCCAAATCAGATATGTTTTGTCCCAGCTTTTTTTCACATACCAAATCCTTTCCTGCTCAGTGATAATCTATGGGTTCTAGGAGGTATGGAATGTAAATGGAATATAAGACTCAACAAATTTAATAAAATAACTCTTCAGTTAAAAAATAAACTCAAGTGTTGAAGAGTACACTTCATAATGGAGAAATTTTAAAAACAAGCTAGTTTCCGTACGTCTAGAATTCTTTTAATTGTCGTAATTAACTTATCGTATGAAATTCTAACAATTTTTTACATTTAATCAAGTGTTCTTTTATCAGCAACGGCATGGTGCTACTGATCGGAGAAGAGATTTTATTAAAAAGCCTAATTTTTCAGTGAAGTGATTTCTCACAATAATGAACTATTAAAAAAATATAAAACGTATTTTTCATTGGTGAATACTCCAATCATAATACTAGAGTCCCAAGAATGTAGAAAACTTATTCTGTTACATAAAATAAAATTCTGAAGTTGTGCTATAACAAGCTCTTGAATGAACTATTTATGTTTTATTAAAAATATCAGCTTAAAAATAATTAATTCTTTGATTATCTATATGAAACGGAATCTTCAACTGCGATTTCAATTTACCCGTCCATTATGAAACGCGTGGTTAAATGCTTATATACAAACCTCTATGTTTTACAAAAAATGTTTTTATACTGATTCCCACCTAACTCCAAAGTATAGAGATACATAAAAGTTATTAAATACTTATACTAGAATAATAATTGGTTAAGAACAGTTTTATTAACCAGAATTTTTCAAAAATGAATGGCGATACTACCTTTTTTCGAAATTTTCCGTAAATATAATTCCTGTACATTGGTCTTATGCAAAACTCGAAGCAGATGACATATGCATGAAATTGATTTTCCGTATTTCGTGGCCTTTTATTTCAATAAATTGCTTTCATTTATGTAAAAATATATTTTTACATAAGTTGGATTTTATATTTTGGTGATTTTGTCGTTTTAGCTCTGTATAAAGAAACACCTATAAAATTTATAATTTGCATATTATTAGTAATGCAATACCCAATTTATCACTACTTCTAAATAATGTTTAGATAAGGCAACTATGATCTTCATAACTGATTACGCTCTATATTGAAAATTTGAAACCATATATTTCATTACAAGGTATAATTTAGTACGTTAAAAATCATAAAAGAAATTAAATTGTTTTCAGCTATAGAATATCTTTGTTTAATATACTTGGTATACAATTTTCTTTTTTTCATTGCGTCATCTGATATGGAAACATAATATGAGCAGCTCATGACTTTTTTAAATAAAAAATGAATGTGGAGGTACCTTGGGGGTACCTTCCTGTTTTGAGGAAAGTGGTAAACACGGACCTCGAACAGGATTTCGATTCCCGTGTTATTGGTTCAAGATTATTCATAATAGTAGAGATAAATCATTTTTAAAACTAAATAAACGTGTTAAACTTTCCGTGCGTTCCGCCCGCACTGCGGAGGTTATGTTTGCACGACAAATGTGTTATATATTTCAAGTCCATAGCATAAAAATTTAAAAAAATTAAAACAAAAAAGTTAAGAAGAATTCCTGCACTAAACAATTTGATACACTTTTGTGTCATTTTTAAAATTTAATTTGCTTTAGGAATCTGCTTTAAACTAATTCTTACAATAATTTATGAACGCAACTACGATACTATCTTACTAATTCACTAGTAGCACGTGATATTGAGAAAAGCTTTTAGATACCAAAACAATCTTTTTGGGGTAGATCCCTTAATAATTCCTTTGGTTTCCATTCGGTAAAGCCCTTAAGCTTGAATCATCCATATTATTGTTGCAACCTTTCAAAAGCGACAGTTGCATGATGGGAGGCGGTTGTGAAAATTGTAACATATATTATGTTACGTTATAGTAATAGGTCGGCTAACCGCTTATGGCCAAGTGGTTA
>LDMZ01067014.1:0-15336 GCA_001455285.1 Sphaeromyxa zaharoni
TCTTTACGAAACGTTAGAAAAAAGAAATGCAAATAATTATACTCGAATTAAGATATCAGTTCTATCTTAGTTTAGATCATCCCAACTTTTTAATACCTAATTCAAATTGAAGGTCCATTACTTGGAGATGGCAGTACAAGAAATTCTGGATAGTGATATTTAGAAATAATTTGTATTTAAAATATTATATTTATTAATAATTAGTAAATTTCGATGAAAAATTTGTAATTGTGGAAAAAAAATTGATATATTAAGCGTTTATTTTTTACTTTGTAAAAAGTGTTCATATTATATAACTTATTTCGATAATTAAATCTCACATGCATTCTATTCATCTGAAAATATAATTTTCGATAAGTGGAGTTCATATAAATAACGTAGAAAATGGGTGTTTCTAACATTTTTCAATAAATTTTCAAAAAAAATCGTTTTAATGCTTATGAATATTAACCATTTTTTCTTTTTGCACAAATAGCATTCTTAATATGCCTTTAAATGTAAATTATTTATAGTTTTATTAAAAACCTTTAAAAAATCCTAAAAGCAGCTATTAAATCTTTTTTGTGTATACGATTTTTCAATAATTCATTTCAAAACAAAAATTGATAACAGCTATTTAGATATTAATTTAAATATGGAGCAATATTGAAAGGCAGAGGCCCACTATATTTTCTTCTTTTCCGGTACACCGTTCCGATTTCGGTAGATAGAGGTTTATCATAAATAATAATGGTTTTTCCCTTCTTAAGAAGATTATGTAGACGAGAACAGTTATCTGATTTATTTTCAACGTATGTAATTAGGAAATTATTTTTAAATATTAAATTAACTTCATATTTTATAAAACCCAGCAAATGATGATTTATATATATGTGGTATATAGAGCCTGAGGTCTAGATGAAAGAAGATAACCAAAGTAATTTGTTAAGATAATCATTAACAAAAATGGTTTAGACTGCCATCAGGATATATATATATATATATATATATTTATGAAATTTTAACGCAAATGTTCTTTTTATTATTATTATTAATATATAGATATTTACTTTATGTAGAAACAAAATATATAACCTATGTCCTTTTAAATATGATTAAAAATTTTAAAAAATAAATTTTATTGATGATCTATTTCAAATATAATAAATATTTTGAAATCAGCTATCAATTAAAACAAATAAATATTTATAATATTTATTATTGCTCCGAAATTGAACATTATTGAATATTTATAAAAATAAATAATTCCACTACGTATTTTAAGAAAAATTCATTTAAGTAAATTTCAAGTGAATGTTGATGGCTATATAGATGAGATTTCATAATAACTACTTCACAATATCAAACTTGATATTAGTTAATTTCCGCGGTATTTAAATAGATTGGATTAATATTTAATGAAAATGATATACTGAATTTCGATTTAAAGTTTTATACTTACCACATAACAAAATTAATAAGCAGTTCATTTCACTGAAATATTAAACATAGCATTTGAATTTGTAAGCGTGAAAAAATTCATTTTTAAATAGATATATTATAATTGATACGTATCATTTTATATTCCAGTAATATATTTAGGAATGTACCAAAAAAAATTTCTTTCCATAATATTAAATTAAACTAAAAATTGTAACTTGTTACCGGATTGAATCAAGACATAATAAAAATATCAGGATATGAAATATATTATTGTTCCATATAAATTATATTTAAATGAGATAAAACGAATCAAGAAATTTTTAAATAAAAAAATTGGCATAAAATTTCTTAAGTTCAAAAAAGTAATTTTTTTTATAATATGTTTAAATCAGGATACAAAGTGTAAGTTGGTGATAAATTAGTACTGCAGTTAAATCGCGAGATAGAGCGTATAATCTTTATATAATTGTAGGCAATTCACTTTTTATTAACTATTTTTAATGGGGAAACACGTGATAGCGAAATTATAAATCTTTTACTATTCTTGCGCTAGAAAATTTTAATTGAATATTATGTATGATTCAAACGACGTGCGTTCGGAGAAAAATCCTCCAATTTCGAAGATGTCTAAAGAAAGAAGGAGGAACGGCTGCGCTTTTGTCAAGGCCTGTTCCTTTTAAGGAAAGTTTCACAAACTTGTCAGCAAATTGACGGCTGTCATTTGGAATTGACTTTTTAGAGATGTCGTTGAACTTCATTTTGATTTTTAGTCAATGTCCATTTAATAACCTTTCGGTCGAAAATCGTTAGATAATGTATGAAAATTCAATGGAAAAGGATATAATTTATCTGGAACGTCCTATAATATAAAAAACATTAATATAAAAGGAGCGGTATTAAGGCATAAAAGCTCATTCATGGTATTATCAATTTATTTTATGTCAAATTAAAAAAAATTTTTAAGAATTGTTTTTCATTAGATTACTTATATTATTCCCCATTTGTAGAAATTGATCGATATTTTAAGCAATTCCGAAAACTCTGGTTTATTTTTAAGTGAGTATACCTTTCAATACATTTTTAAAATGTTATAACATTTTTGGTGTTGCTCTTACAGAAAAAATCATAAGCGAGGCTAAAACATTGTTATATATAATTTTTATATGTATTTTTATTTTAACAAAGCCTCCACTCTTTTAATTTACTATTGTAAAAAATTTTTAAAATTAATATTGAATAGTTTTTATACATCTTAATTTATATTAAAAATGTTCAATAACAAAAATTAACCAATGAAAAGCCTAATACATCCATATTTAAATCGATATTTTTTTCTTTATATCAGGATCCAGTCCATTCCTGAAAAAGATATTTGTGTAGGAATACTCCACAGCCATTTGAAAACATTCAATAATTCTATAACAAGAATTCATATTGTCATGCTGGAAAAGCAGTGACAAAAAATATTAGTTATTTATCGTGGTTGTTCCAAATTATATTTATAATTTAAATAAATGATATATATTATTGCATCATGTTTTAGGGATAAAAAATTTCCCTTCCTGACCATATTGTCATGCATACTGCTGTTGAAATTTTAAACATGCATCATACGTAGTTCGACTATTCGTGTTTTTGAAAACCAGTACAAGACACATTCAATATTGTAGCTTCTATCCATGCTAATAAAATTCTTAATGGAATAACAGAACTAACAATTATAAAAATATTACTAGCGACCGACCCCTTTGCGTTCACACGTGTCCTGTAATATACTCTAAAAATATCCGATTTCCTCCGACCAATGGCGAAATATCATTACTGGACGATGTTCTTACGATACTATATTATAATATGTATTTACCAAAAAACAAAATAAAAAAATTTTTGTGCAAAATCCTTATATGCTGTTGGATGATAATAAATCCATGATGTTCAAATCCCTGAATCTTGAGGTGCTAGCTTCAGAATACGCAGTTTCTGCCAGGATTCCTCTCTCTTTATGGTATGAAATCAGTGTCTCCATGCTTATTAATTATGACCCTATTAACTTAATTTTCCATTTAAATCCGTTTTTCCTATATCTCTATTACTTTTTCACACAAATCTGCTAATTTCAAATATATAATGTTTACTCTTCTAATGTTCAATATGTTGACGCAATTTTTTTTCTTATTTTTAATTATTTTAACGGATTGTTATAGTTTTTCTGGTATAAATCATAACATAGGATCCAATCAATTGACATTTAGTTAGAGTCAAAAGATTTAATGTGAATTTATTTTTAATATAAAAAAATTTTCGTGCAAGTAATTTTTCGTATTATAAAATCAAAATAATTGGGATTTAGCGTAATGATATTTATCAAATATTTAAATAAATCTAACTTAAAATTGATGGAATTAAACAAAATTAACCACCTTGGTTTACCTCCATTCATATATTATCTTCACGATTAATAAATTTGAACATCAACTGAATCTAGGGTTAATACATATAGCGAAAAGATAAATAATTCTCTTCTTTTTAGTAAAACCTGTTGAATCCTTTTAGGAATATTGCTGTTCTGATCATTAAATATTTGGTTTGATTAAAAATGATCACTTATACATATAATACAAATTTCTATGCACCATTATTTTAATAATATTTTAGGTATTTGCAATTATCAACGATTAAGTTCATATACGAGTAAATGTAATTAAATTGAATTGTAAATACTATTTTCCCACGGTACAAGTTTTTATGTTAAAAATTCGAGTATATCATAAAAAATGACCGAAGGATTCGATTTGAATGTTTATCTGGCATTTTAATAATTCATGTTGTTGATAATTTGGGAAATTTTTAATTGTTGAAATAGTGATTGTCCTAACTCCTATATTGAAAAATATTTTAATTCCCGGAAATCCCGAACTAATGATGAAGGGTATATTTAGCACTTATATTCCGGTTAGACGTTAAATTATTAAAAAAAAGGGCTAAAAAATAAATTAAATCGTTCCTACTAGATTGTATTGTCGAGTGTAGACCACCCAAAAAAATACGAACCTAAATCAAGTAATTAAAAATCTTTCATCCTGTTCGAATGCTGAACTACTTTCTTTTAACAACTGTGTTAACAAGCTATAGTTTCATATCATGTGTGATCTATTTAGTTGTTCTTTAGTTAGTATTTTGAAAAAAAATAAATTTTTTATATAAAATTCTACAAAATCTTGAAGAGGAAAAAATATATAGCTTTAAGTGATTCTTTTGTATGGACTAATTACTAGCTAAATCACTCAAGAAATAGCAATCTGGGTCGTTGTGCATTGATATCTTAACTGCTAGTTAAACCTTTATCAGTCCGTTTTAATAATTAATGTCAAAAAATCTGAAATACTTCTTAAGAATTATATGACCGTATATTTCGCTTTCAACTATTTTTCGGTGATTTAATAATTAATCTCAGCGCTGTTTTATTGTTTACTTTTTATTAAACCTATTTATTTTTCCTTGTTCAAGAACAGCGTATTTCACATATTATTCACGTGATGACTCATAAAATAAAATTAAAAGAGAAAAAAGATATTATGAAAGTCCGTTTGGACTATATTTATACAGGATAATAAGAATATTATTTTTTTTGATCGTCAGCTTAAGACTGAAAATTTTCTTTTTAATTTTAAGTTAATATAGCTACTTATGTATTAATATATTTTATATGTAATTTTTTTAAGGTAATATATCTGACTAGTGATACAAGTGTTTCACGACTTTCGGATCTGATAAGATTTTTCCGATTATAAAAATAATATATAAGTTTTTGTTCTAATTATCCCTCTTTTTTACATGTTAAAAACATGGCTCTGAAAGATCTAACACTTTAAATGGTTTATTGACATATTGTCAGATATAATTTATTGAATATCATGGGGAAGTTAGGATAATTAAATTTTTCGAATCACTGATGTAAGAAAGTCACCCAAACAAGTGTTTACAATTATAAACTTTTTCATCCAGTCCAAAATAGACATTTGATGAAGCAAAATAGATTTATAAAAATTTTAAAACGTATTTATGAAAAAATTTTGTTTTGAAATGCCATTTTTTCATGTATATCGTTTAATACTATGATTTCAAATCAGCTAGTAGAAGATGGTTGTTAGTTTCAAGCAGTAAATTTTTCATGAATTTCAGAAATAGACAGTAGATCTTCGACGCATTCTTGTTTTATTTTATGTAACTTACAATGAAACAAATTCTATTATTGATATAAAAATAGGATAGGCCGAAAACCGGACCCATGATACTCCTTGATTAAAATTTCCGCTTTTTCTAATAAAAAATTTATTATAAGTCAGTATAAAAAATATGTTCTTGCGGTACCCTCTGGGTAGCCCACCGTTCAGAATATGTACGGTGAAGATACTTTTGGGTGGGGTTTGAGGCTTCCTTTTTGTTGCCTCTAATCGAGACGCTTTATAGCCTTGATACCCTTTTTTGTACTCCATTAGAATGGGTTTGAATTTATATGAAAAGAACACTAATTATTTTTATTTAAAAAATAGTTATTGTTATTTTTAGCGCCAATTCGACTTTTATATGATTCATTCAATCCATTCATTTTTGAATGAACGGGAATCTATTTTTTAACCCATCCATTTATTCATCTGGGTGAATGAACGGGCGTGGTGGTCTTCATAGGCACCACAGCGCTTAAAAATAGTTTTCCTTGTTCATTTTTTGTTATACTGCTTGCATTTATTTCTTGGACATATTTTTTATGCTCCCATGTGTGAGACGGTGTCACTTAATTTATTCTTTTAGCTTTCAACAAAGTTCATTTAAAATAATTAATCATTTAGGTAAATTTTTTATCAGGATTGAAATTTTTGATTATCTTTTATAGCCCTAAATTAAAGAAAAGGTAATGAATAGTTAATACCCCAAACTAATAATTATTGCATTGTTTTTGTTGCAAAAAATTATAAATAAATAATTTCGTAACTCCAATAAGAAGTAATTTGAAAATCTCTATAAATTACTTAATCTAAAATGTATTCAATTTCTAAAATTTAGGTGTAGTAATATTTCATTTTAGCTCTTAAATAATTTGCAGATCGGATTCATACAGAGTCCAATCTCCTTCATCAAACCGTCGTTGAGATTTAAAATTCCTTCTCTTCTAATCTATGTGAGTTCTCAATCTATAAATAAAAATAAAAACCATTAATATTTTTAACTTTTATACTTTTCAAATCCGATTGGACGGGCTATTTTTAAAGGGTTTCTGAATGAAATATTATTACGAATACTCTTTTCGTTTACCTGGTATTTCTGTATTTTTTCTTACGTGTTAAGTACTATTCGTCATTTTAATTACACAAAAAAAATCTTGATAATTTTTTAACTTTATACGATTATTTTTCAAATCGAAAAATTTTTTATAATAAACGAAGGTGTTTTAAAGAGTGTATTCTCTTAATAAAAAATTGTATCTCCCAACATGTCAATATATCCAATAGTCTAATTAACATTAAATCTTAATCTTTATCAATTAAATCTTTATAATGATGATAAGGCCCTTATGGGTGTATAATCTGATTGAGTTTTACATTTCCCTTCTTTTGAATTCATTCTAATTTTATAACTTGCAGTAACTTATCAAAACATATGTAGGTTATCAGAATTTTTAAAAAACTATCAAGCAAAATGGTGAAAGATCTTGATGGATTAATGTGAGATATTACATATGAATATTAATATTTCACACAAATTTTTAGCTTAGACTTGTATACAACGTTCTTTTTAATATTGGATGTAAAAATCGATAAATTAAGACTTTTTAAAATCCACTGATTTGTTTATTAATCAATTCTTTCTGTTTAACAAGAATTGGAAAATATTTGTTTCAGGCTTATGCGTCCTGGCTGGCAATGGTTGATAAACATCAAATTCAATGTTAGCGTGTACTATATAAAACAAAGAAATAATCAGCACACGCCTCCCGCCCGCATAATGAGGCGTATAGATAATCTAATCTAAACACTAAATATACAACATAACGGAATATCTTAGATCTTGATAATTAATTATAAAAAATGAGTCTTTATGCTAGCTCCTACTTTCTCATGAAGAGTTTTGATTGAATGCAAATTTGGGGTTAACATTTGGAGGCATAGAATTCCTAAAAAATATATTTCAGTAATAATGCTTTCAACGAGTAGTGTGTAATCGTAAATAACTTTAAAGGAGAAATCACAGGTAAAAAAACAATTCTAACTATATTAGATATGTGCATATGTATTAAGAGTTTTCCCCGTTCGATGCCGAGGATATAACAATAGATTTATAATAGAATTGATACTAAGTTTTATTTTTGTTAAAACACAACACAATATTTCTCTTAGGTGGCTTAGGGATGAAGGTATCCTAACTGATCATAAAGCGAACTTTAAATTTGAAATAACATTACGTTGCCACGTACTATGTGGATTGGATTTCACTGCCGTCTGCTGTGATTATTTTTAATCGAATTTTGATAAGATCATTTTTGTTAAGAAATGTTATTAATGGTTATGTGTCTTATTTCTACTCTAGTGAAGGTAGAATATCAATAGTAATGTATTGTTTAAGAACCAAACAGAAGCATTACATATTATAGCGTTCTATTCATTGCTATTCGTAAGAACATACGGTAAATATTTGTAATATCAATTCCAAATACAACAAATATGATTCTAAGGTTGGGGTCAACCTTGGGGCATGTGCCAGTACTTAACATAGGCAACATAATAATAAGCTTACCATGCGTGCTGTTAGTGATTTGGTTGTTTGGGTTTGATGTCGACCAAGATTTCAGTCTAATTTTCTTTACTTTATTACTCTTTCGTCCAAAGCTTAAATAACTCTGGATGATTAAAATATATTTTCTAAAGTTAGAATGGCAATTTAAAAATTTCCATAGACGCTCACTTTTTCATGAAACGCCATCTCGGCTAACTTTGCATGTTTTGGAATTTATTCGAATATACTTTTTTTATTTCTGGAGATCAAGATTATTTTGAATAATTTTTGATTGGCAAAAAGTATCGCCGACACACAAATTCACTATTTTTTTATAGGTGTAACTTCTTTATTTTTGTGTTATATTATTAAGTGTTTCATTGAATAGACATTGCATAAGTTTTATTAATAATGTAAATGGAAATATTTATTGGAATAATTATACTTGATTATATTCCTTTTTATATTTTAAATGGGACTTATCAACAGTGTTTGAAAATAATTTCTGAAAAATTAATCGCAATATTTAAGTTCATTTATTTATTGCAGCATTACTACCAATCAAATAATTGTTTCGTCACAAAATAATTGCAATGATAGCAAATTCAGAAAAAAATGAGGATATTTAATTATTTTCACAATTATTTTTTTCTTTGTGGTTCTCTCAGTATAAAGATATTGTAAATAACAATTGATCGATATTACTCAGCTAGTGTTTCAGATTGCGTTTAATCGGCTGTTACTGAACTTTAAATTATAAGGAAAACGATATTAATAATTTGTCTCTTTTTATGGGCACATTCAAACCAGTAGCTCAGTTCTGTATCTCTTGCATAATTGATGCATTGATTGTATTCTAATTTGTTCTTCAACATTTACACCAGAAGATTATATACTAGATAAAATTTGAAGATTGTTAACATAAACCGATCGTGTATTTTAAAATCAGTGGATCTATATGTTAATTTATTTTTTCAAATTACCCGGTAAAAATTTGGAACGAATAGAAATTATTGGCCACATTTGTCAATGATAGAGATTAGGTTAGCAATACGTGTAAAATGATGTAGATGTATGTATTCCAATTCCATGAGGTGGGGAGATAACGCTGTTAACGATTATTTGAACAAAATAGGTAATTAGCGTGTATGAAAATGCAATTGGGCTACCGAATACTCTCTGAAAGAAGGAACTGATTCGGAAAATATGGTAAATCGGAATAAATTAAAATTCGGTATAATATAATTATCATATAGCTGCTTAGTAATATATTTCGAGTTATGTTTCGTGAGGTGTGTTTTTTTTATCTGCACTTTATTAGCCCTTATGTTTAGTTGTCGGGTAATTGTCATTTTCTTTCGCAGAAAATCAATTACACACTAGTATACAAGCTTGATGATAATGACATATGTTACCTTAAAAAATATTTCAAAAACCTGTTAATGAGTTGAAAAATATAACATTGATTGAAAATTCAGTCTAATTTGGAATCATTTAATGAACTGTAATTTTCAAAAGTTCCGTGGTGCTTTTTAAAATAATAAAGCTATTATCAAAAAGTTTACTGCTCGGATATGCTCTGTTAATCATCAATGGTTATTGCATCACCTTTAACTATTTCTGTTCTGGTTTGATTTATTGAATTTTTTTTTGAGAAAGGTTAAAATTTCTGAAATTTATTGCGATTTCTTTCGATATTACTGAGTATAAAACCTATAACAAGATTTTTCTAAATAATGTGGATTAGATTTTACTTTCATTAATAACATTGTAAAATATTCTGCAGATCTCATCAAAAAATATTTATAATGAAATTAATATGCTTATAGGTAGGTTTGAATTATAAAAATTTTGGGAAAACTATAAAAAAATTTATTTCATATCTCAGCATAAATATAAACCACGAAGGTTTGGTTTAATATGTTTGATCGAAGCTAATAAATCAAACTAACATCTCATTATTATCAAAAAATTCAAACTTATTTATCAGTCTCTTTTACTGCGTCATTATAATACAAAAGATTCCAAAAAATATAATTTCAAAAGAATACTCTCATTTTACACGATTTACATCAAGCAAATATGGATGTTATTACTTTTTAAGTTATATTCTGGGAATCGTCGTATATTGTACGAAGAAATTCAATGTTAATTGTTAGCAATGCCAAACATTGTGAATAATCAAAATATTGAAAATTATATAAAAAAAAATTTTACAGTTTGTGAATCATAATTAAATGAAGATAGGCTGTTGTTTTGTATTGTATGAAATCAGCAAATGAAGACTCATAACAATATCTCGGTTCTGAAAAAGGTACATGTTTTTTCCACTTCTTCAAAAGAGAAGCAAATGTGAAGAACCGATTACATACTGCATTATTTAACAAAAACTTTCTACCAACAGTTGGAACTCGTTTAAATGATTCTTCTGCCTTAATCATTATGCTTTTGATATTTTTTTGGCAAAAATAAAAATTAATAAATTAGAGGAAAGATAATTATTATAAATCAAATACTTATTTTCAAAAAAAATATTTTTAGCTACTTAAAAATTTTTACATTCACATATATATGATATGAATAGCAGTAATACTTGGATCATTTAAATAAATACACTTTTATTAATCAAAATATTTTATCTACCTCGGTAAAAAGCACAAAATTTTTTAATCATTTAAATAAACTTTTTTAGATTAGAATTAGTATTTTAAGTTCAAATCATCATTTGATGCTTGAATGGTCCAAATTATTAAAACAAAGGCAATCTTTTAAAAAGCAGGGTTGCTTACGGAATTATATCTCCTCAAATCCAATAAAAACTAGAAATTTATCTAAGTTCTAATCGTATAATTAGTTGGAAAAGTATAAGAATAAATTTTTTATTATTATTTGCTTCGTTTCTGCCAAAAATTTGAAAATATACTAAAGGTTTTACAATAAATATATGTTTCTAGACGAAAGAAACAATTTATAAGTTTTAATAAACTAAAAGACTATTTAAACCGTGACTTCACAATGACATCTGGAAGTTGTGTTTAAAATAAAAGATTGAAAATTCAGTTCGATTATTTACAATTTTTGTAATTTATATCCCATGGTTTGATAATATCCGGTATTAGGCCTTGAATGTTAACAAAAACATTTACGATTCATAATATCAAATAAGTTACCTATCCTTTTCCTTTATAAACCTTTTAATCACGAAGGTTAATTCGGGACTCCTGAAATGGGTCTTAGTTTATCTTTTCAAAATTCCTGATACAAGAGGCTTTCCCTGGCTGTATGCACCAATATATTGTATGTAGCCATTTTTATAAGTATTTGGTGTTCAAAAAGAGCGTTTAAAATTTTTTTTTCATTCGATATTTGTAATTCATCATTGCCAAGAATAATTACAACTTATTTCCATATTAATACATTTAGTATGGTGTGCAGCCACAACCTAAGAAGCTTTTCAAATAATAAACTAATCTTGATTTGTCCATTGCTGCTAAGTAGCAAAATTCCGTTGTTTTTATTGATTCTGAAAAAATATGAATTAGTAATAATTATGACAAAATTTTAAATTTATATAATTAGCTATTTTCCCTCAAATAAGGAGATTGAAAATTCTCTGCAATAGCAGCACCATTCGGAATCATCAATTCTTTTACCTCAATAATATCCTATTATTTTTTTTAATATATTAAAAGGGTTAGTATAACACATAGTCCTTCCACTCTTAAAAATATTTGACATTAAATTTTAAAATTTTGGATGGTACACTTGATTTTCTTACTATTATATCATTTCCTGAATATGATAAAATGCCTTTAACGTGCTGTATCTGTCATTCAATTTCATTTAACTATAAATCCTGTTGATTTTCTCAATGATTTTAACATGTCTCAAATTTAATAGAAAAATATTTCGTTAACCGTTTTTTTCCAAGATATGTGCGTCACACCTTAAATTCTTTCAATGCAATTGAAAACGTAATTTTAACCAAATTTATAAACAGCTGTTTCATTTCACTTTATTTAACAGTATTTTCATTATTCAAATTAATATACCATAAATAATGACATTTCCAAAACAGAATTGAAAAATAGCGAAATTTAAATTATGAATTATTTCAGAGACAAATGAAATCAAAATATTTTTTCAGGTAACTTTTTGAGAATTAAAGAAGAAATTGCTAGTTCCTTTTATTTCTAATCATGATTTTTTTGTTACGAATTTAACTAGCGTATTATATGCTTTTTAAATAAAATTTGATTTGAGACGGGTATGTTCCTTTTATCAGAGTGTAGCAGGAAAATTTATACCAATCAAGTGAAAATAAATCAATTATATATATTTATCTATAATATTATTTTTTTGGGTTGACAAATTTATTCATGTCTAGTAGGTTTGAAGTTAAATACCCAAAATAAACAAATTGATCTTTATTATAATATCAACTACTGGCGAATGTGTTTATGTAGTACTGATATATATTCTGTGTGAATTCAACTGAAAAGAATGTTATTAATGTTATCATTTTTAGAAATTAGAATGCATTTTTTTCAAGTTTATTAAGCTTGGAAATTTTCATAAATAAAATACTGATATTAAATTAATTCTTAGAAAACGTATATTCGTTAATGCAATAAATCAAACCATATTTAATCTATTTAACCAACACATCCCCGTGTAACTTGAGTATCAGCATAAAAATATTAATTGCTTCAGCTCTATGCAAAGTAGGTTTACTTTAATTATCTACAATTCATTTTATATGTGGTAAGTAATGATAAAAAACGAAGTTTGCATGGCAATGAGCCTAACGTCTTTTAATCTAAAAAATATTTATATGCTTTTTACATATGCGAATCATATGTGTTATGTGAATGGCTTCAGATAGTATAAAAAAGCTCTTTAAATAAACATGCTTGAAAAATTTAATTTTTATGAAATAAATTTATTTGCAATTTCTATTTTTAAATCATCAAAACCAAATAATTTCTTTGTTACCTTGGACAATTTTTTTGTTAAAAAATATAATAGGTGCCTTCGTATTATTATTTTTTACGTGAAACAACCTAACAAATAAAATTTTAATATAATATATTTATGAAAATTAAATTATAAATTAACCTGTAACTGTGTTTAACTATATATAAACTATTTGATTGATTTGCACTATAGTGAAAATATCAAAAAATTAAAATCAAAATTTATTTTTTCAAATTTTTACAATAAGTGAATTCAAACATAATGAAATTAGTTATCGAAACTTTTCATGCAATTAGTTTTATTGATATAATCGCAGGCATATATCATGTAAGAATATCTTTTATGTAGTCGTGCAAGCATTATAATGATATTAAAATTTTAACCATCTATTATACAAAAATAAAAACGAAATAGACGCAAATATTTGTTGTTTTTTGGACTTGAAACTAAAAAAATATGTACTGATTGGGAGAAAATATTTTTCATGTATTTATGATAAAATTTTAAATTTTTAATGGTGAATATAATTTTGAATATTTTAGACAATATTTACTTAGCTTTTAGACAGAATAATAAAATTCCTATTTGATAATATCGAATTAAAAACAGACTTGAAAAAAAGAAATTTTTTCATTTTTGTCTTAATTCCATTTTTAAACGTGCTGGTAACATTTAAGTTATAATAAACATAATGCATTGAACACTGTTGTATAGTAAACGAATATTTCCATTTCTAGGGCTTGATTAGAAAATTCATTGGTATACAAAAATATACAAACATGGAAATATCCTTTTTACTCATATTAATGTATATAATTGGTTATGTTTTGCAGAATATGAAAATCCATATGGAAAATAATTTATCCTTTTAAGAATATAAAAATTATGTAGTTTCGTTTCATAACATGAAAACATCTAAGAATAAATAAACAGTAACAATAATATTTTCCATAACAATTTTTTTATTTTAAGTATCTTGTAAAATGATTCCATCCATGATGGTTACTAATTTTACCCAATTATTTGGAATAAATCCTTCATTTTTTTAGACACTAATTTTTCTGAACAAAATTTACATGTAGAATCGTCAAAAAATATTTATTTTATATATCCGATTTTATGGGATTATGCCGGCCATGGCCGTAATTTTTGTATTTTTAATAATTACAGTGCTTAAGCCTTATCTAAAATTTATTTTATAATGCCAAAATTGAATATATAAAAATTTTTTGTGCTTAATTTTTTAACACTACTTATAAAATCGTTGGTTGGATAACTTTTATTCCTTATTCATGTCTTGATATTTCTCAATCATTTTTTCCCGCACAATGAATAACATACTAAATAATGTGTTTATCTTCACTAATTTATTCCGTATAAAAATAAAATATTCCCACTATTATAAAATCGTCATTAAACGTGTTTAAATTAACGAATAATAAATTGAACTTAAATATTCATTAAATAAAGTATGCATATTTTTCCTGAAAATATCAACATATACTCTTCAGACAATTATTTTAGTAATTTTATTTTTTTAAAACCTTATTTTTTTTATCTAGGATTTTAATTAAATTTTATATTTCTTTTCGGAGAATTACTTTGAATAAAATTCATTTGAAAATTTGTAGTTTTTTCATCAAATTTAAGCCAAATATACTTTTATAAATTTTCAATAAAGTTATCAATAAGGTCGTAAATAAATTGAATTTTTTAACCAAGAGTAAAATATTTTTGGCAATATATATGAAAAAAATTAGCAATTAAATGTAATTTTTTTGGAATAATTTATTAAGCTTATTTTATTTTCAAGTGGTTAAGATTAGAGTAGTTAATTATAAAATGGTAAATTTATAAAATTGGGGATACTAAATTTTATTCTTTCAAACCTATAATATTTAATGAATGAAAGTAAAATAAATTAAACTAGTGTTTTTTCAAAATATTGTCGTTAAAACAAACACACTTATACTAATATTATTATCGTGCAGCGTCTAGAACGCGCCGATATTCTTTTGCTTTCCGGAAGTAACCGGACAATGACGGCGGCAATTAAGAAATTAGCACGCGGAGGTAAAGAGGCGGCTCGGAGGGAATATATTACTATTTAATTACTTTCAGTAGTTTAATAATTTATACAACTATTGATGTCGTGTTCTAAGACTG
>LDMZ01067037.1:0-34572 GCA_001455285.1 Sphaeromyxa zaharoni
AAAAAATAAATTGAATTTACATAAAATTAATTTATTAAAAGAGCTCATGAAACCTTTTAAAGTTTCTGACAATAATTAATATGTATTAATTCTATCAAGTGATTTTATTTGTGTAAAACCTAAAGAACTGGATATAAAACTATCAATATGGTTGCAGATTACAAAAATAGTCTAAAACACTTTTTTCCGACCTAATCTATACCTAATGATTGTGTAATACACTTACTACAAATATTTGAACAATCATTTTAATTTCAAAATTTTTCAAACTAGGATTATTATAATACAAAATTTAATTTTGTGAAAATTGTTCCGAAAATTAATGACAATGATGAATCGAAAGTGAGAATTACCAGAATATTAGTAGCTGCGGAGTTTTGTTCAATAACACTGTAAAAAATGTTGCTTTCAAACACAGAATCATGAAATGAAATTAATTAAATGAATACGTAAGCTGGCTATATTATTTATTTTATTGTTATAAAAATATTTTGCATTATCAATACTATCAAGCCTCAAATAAACTCTCTTCGAAGTCAATAAGCCATCTATTAAACATTGTATCATTCAAATTAACAATATATAATAAAATTAGAAATATCATTTTTAATAAGTATTTTTGTGGATGAAATGAATGTAGATGTTTTTTTCTGGCAAGATTTATTGTGGGCAAAGCTACAAAAAATAGTAATACGAAAAAATCTGATAATAAATCTAAAGTTGCCAATATTTTATATAATGATTTTAAAAGTATCCTATACAGCAATCTCTTTAATATTCTTAGTTTTTAAAACCCAACAATGATAAAAAATGAATGGTGGATATTAGATTACAGTAATTTGCATAAGGAATAAACGGGGCGTTCTAAAAATCATTTCAATATAATATTAAAACCTTACTATGTCAGAAGAGTGTTTCTTAATTGACTTTCGTACGAATGATATTTTTTTGCTGCAATTCAACTAAATACAGACACTATAGAAGAGGAAAAAAATTGTTTCATCATACATAGTAATGAAAATACAATAAATATGAGTGAAATTATCTTCAGGAATACACGCATATTATAAATAAATTTTATTAACAGCATAAACATTTCTACAATATATACTAAGCACAAGCGCCAAATTTCGTTCTAGCTAGAATTGACATAAATCAATAGTCGAAACAATTATTAGTCATAGAGTTTTAAAAAAATATTTGATTATTGAGATTATTTATAATAAGGCGGGTATTTCCAGTTGTAAGCACTTAGTATGCAACTATAGACTTAAATTACTACTCTGAATTCTTGATATCCCGAATAAAGATGCCCCTATCGTAAAATTTATCTTTCAAAAAAGGCTTCAAATTAAATGAAAAATACTATTAAATCTTTCAAAATAAATCAAATGAACTAAGTTGAGAAAGAAATTGATAAAGAAAAAACATAAAAAAATATTTGAGGTTTTAGGAATAAGGTTAACGGTTAGAATAAATGTACATACTCATGAGAAGAGTTTTAATAACAATTTATAATAGGATCGTGAAAATTAAAAAAATTCTGTTCATTATATATAGCTTTATAGTCTGCCATCTTATAATATATTTTGAATATATTAATTATATATAATAAAAAATTTACAAAAATTCTAACACACAAACACGTAGGATATTCAGATATTAACTAAGGAATTTAAAAAAACACAACATATAATTTTGGAATGTAATACGTACAAATTAACTTAATTTATTTAGCAAATATAAATAAACTACTCTTGAAAAGGAAGAAATATGTAAAAAACATGAACTTAATTTGGAATTTAATGATTTGGTAACTAAATTTTTACATACAAACAAAAAATAATTACTCGGTTCTTCTTTTAAAATGATATATATATACGATTTAAATGCATTTTTCCAATACTTAACACACCTTTGATTAATACTGAATAAAGGCATAAGTGTTAAGTAAAAACTTCTTTCACCTATTAATTTTTTTAAACCAAAATAATTTATACGGACTAGAAATATATTCACTGACTTTATTAAGCAAAAGAAAAAGAATTTTTATCACTATAACGTGTGGAATTATGATTCCAGGTAGTACTAACAGAATATTGAAATGAATATCCCGTAAAATTTTATATGGAAGAACATCAAGATAAGCATGCATTAGTTTTCCGGATTTATTAGAACGGAACCTTTCTAAAATTAAGCAGTCTAAATTTAAACTAAATATTCATACTTTCAGTTCAAAATTTTTCGTTTTTGTTGATATTTCGTAAAATTAGTATGTATCACAATTTATTTCTCGTATTTAACTCGTAAAAATACACTAAACAACAACTTCGTCCAATAAAGATTATCAAACTTAGCTTAAATCTATATTAAACTACATAAATAGTTGTTACAAAATTAATGAAACACATTAATCACAAATCTAAGGAATTAATACACGTTTTTATATGAGTATTTCATAGGTATTGCACTTATGACAAGAAATATTATCAAGCTATAAATTTCAATACTAAACTAAAAATGAAAAATATATCTAGTTGGTTTTGTAACAGAATTTATAAGGTTCGTTTAACAAATATACTAACAATAATTATAATTACGCACAATTGTGTCACACGAGTGGGATTTCAAATTTGAATAAAAAAATATAGTTGGCTTAAAATTAAAATGTAAAAAATACTTCTGGAAAAATGGCTTTTTATCTGAAATTTTTAATAAATAATTCAAGTAAGATATACAGCAATTCTAGTTTATCTTTAAGAGTAAAATAAGAATAGCTGCTCTAGAATAAATAGTAGTACCAAAAATACATTGTACTTTGAATATTTTAATTAACGTCTAAGATGGTTTGCAATAAAGGAAAGATTATAAAATTAAAAAAACTATTCTGGATATTTCTAGTTATTGAAAAGCAGGATATATGTATTAGGACTGCATTAACATTAAGAATGATATAAATAAACCAACTACATTGTGTAAAAAGTTAAAATTCAATAGGATTTACCCTTGAATTCCTTCAGCTAATAAGAAATATTATTAATGATTAACTAAATACAATATTAAATTTAAATATCTGGGAACGGACAAACCCATGTATTGGCATAGGCGAATAGTCAATACCTCATTAATCAGAAGATGTTTTTACATTATCATATTAACAAAATTCTAGTATTTTTGGTGATTAATTGTAATATAAATGAAATATTTAGACCCAAAATATAAATCTTAAGAAATTTTAACGAAGAAATTAGCTTTTGTTAGTAGGATAAACTTAAAATAAAACAGAATATGGGATAATACCATGTTCCCTATAAAGTTATTTTAAACTTTCAATGTTGCAGACGAATCCGTGGAAGCTCGTAAAATTAGAATGATTATTTTAAATATACATAGGATATATTTTTTTTAAATAATAAGACTCCGGTTTCCTTATATATCAGCTTCATTTATATGTCCATAAATCAGAAAATAAAAATCTTTTAACTTAGTAATTTATATACCAACTTCGTCATAATTTTAAAATCTTTAGTTAAAACCCCTATATTAGATTTCACTAGAACGTTTATGAAATAAAAAAATTCTATCAAATTAAATGAATTCGTTGGAATTAATAAAATATGAAATGAATAAATAAACCCAGGAGAATAAACCTGAACAAGAGAAGAATATTTCAGTAACGTGATAGGGTGTACAAGGGATTGGCTAATTCGTTTTTATTATGTAAATACATAAAATAGATATATTGCTAACAATCTTTAGATGTTTGACACATCGTCATAGAACTTTTAGAAATAAAAAATATTTTGAAGCTTAGTGTATTTCAGAACCTAGAATTTGTTAATTATCTTCCGAATTCATTAAAAAATATATCATACTAATTGCTAAAAGAACATGAATCATCTGTGTATATAAGTGAGTAACATAATATTCGTAATTTCAAACAAGATCGAACCTGTAAAAACTTGTTCTTCAGCAGTTCCCTATCTTTGATTGATGAGAAGGTCATGTCGAGTCCTGGAGACAGCGAATAAATGAAATCTATATTAAGATCGTTAGAATGAGAGATTAACGCTTTAAGGTTTTCTAGAGCATTTATTAACATTAATGATTGATCGATCCTACCGATTTCATCATCAGTGTAAAGATCCCTCCAATTTTTTCTATGTTTTAAGTCATCTTTCGGTGCATATAAATAAGCATTAAGGCCACATCTTTTAAGTCTAAAGATATATAATTAGCCTCAGGGATATAATAACTGGATGAATAAATCCTGTCTTTGATCAAGTGTCCATGGCTTTCCATAAAACCCTATAAGGGCTAATCTTCATCTATTTTTAAATAAAACCCTCAACAACCCCAGAAATAAATTTTCTATTTTCAGATCCATTTGAGGGCTCTAAATCTTCGTCCATTGAGATGTTGGAACCAAATTCATTATTTTCAGAGTCTTCCAGTGTGTTCAAAACTTCACCTATTTGATTGTTCATCTGGAATAAGTAAAGGTTAGCATTCATTAAAAACAAGAAATATATTTAACGGTTTTGATACGCCTAGACAGATTTACAGACACAAAACAATACAAAAAAAAATTGTATCAATTGATTTCGTATACACTCGCCTGTTGCAATTCAGGATCGTGTTTCCAGACGAGTATTATGATCTGTTCTGCTTTTGAATGAAGATCGGTATTGTATGCTATATATTGCTTTCGTAGTTTTGAAAATGTGTTTTTGAATTTTGCTTATTGTTTTTACTGTATGATGTTATCATTTAAAACCATTATAATACTATAGATCTACGTCTAGTTTAATCTGCTGTAGTCCTATTTATCACTACTGCTGTTCCGGAACAACTTTGAAATATAAGTTTTCCCTTCTTTTTTGCACAATTTTGGTTTACTAAGATTTCGATGAAGACAGTCCAGCTTATCTATCAAAACCTGTAGTTGAAGAGTTTCTTTTAAAAGCTGCTCGGGAGATAGAGTATATTAGCGTGATCTATTGGTACGTTTTGGTTGAAGACTTAAGTACGCTAGAAGTTATGCTTAATCAATTTTTTCTTGTAAGAAGTTTCCTACCGTGGATTTGATACTATTTTTCAAATAATAAATGACCTAAAAACATGACTTTTTATTCTATAAAAAACTACTGTTATATATTTATCTTGTTGGGTATTGTGGTATTCTACCAGGATTTACCGGAAAATTCACCCTAGTAATTAAATAAATCCATCCTTCAGTCGATGGTACGTAAGAGTAAGTCGATGTATTTTCCATGCAAAATAAAATAACTATTTAAATTAAACTAGTTACTCCTAAGTTGTTCCTTCAGGCGGTCCAATTAAGCTTCATTCCGACAACATTTTCCGATCATTTACGACAGTTTTTATATCCGAGTTATATATTCGAAAATTTGATAAATGCAGAAGAAAACTTCTTGGTGATTCCCGTATGCATATATAATGTTTCGAAGTATCTGTTGTGCTACCTCATGGAATCCATTCAACCATGGTAGAAGTGTGTTTTTTCTGGAATAACTCCAGTTGTCATGAATGAACACATGAAGGACCCTAGATCTTACTATGCATTATTTGGAAAATTATATAATTAAATGTGTGTTTTAACCCGGTAATATTTGATTCTTTCGATTCGATCATTGCATTACCACATTTCATATTTATTGAAAAGATAAGTCTTATTACGATGTACCTCAACTATGCGTATTAAGAAATTATTGATATTTGATAGAATTATTTAAAAATTGATATTTTGTAATTTAATTATGGCGTCACACTGGTATTACAACAGTGTTATCGTCAACTACCAGTTAAAAGCTTAAAGAAAGTCAGTAAAATAGGCCTAGTAGGAAATTTTTTATGTATGTTTCACCACATATTCGTCGTCAATTTTTGAATAAATCAGATGGGCCATTAAAATAAAATAAGCAATGAAATATCGAGCAATTGGTATGTATCTTCAAAAAATGAACGTAATATAAATATACTTCATTTTAAAATACAATCGCAATTATGATTTTATTGTTTCGTTCTTTCTGGAAATTTTTTTTAAAAATGGTTTAATGTCCGATTATTTAATATTTTTTATGCAGCAGGTGTTATTATAAAAATTTAAATTTGTAGTCAAAAACTTTGGCTGTTTTAAGGTTCACAGCTCGATATTTATTAGATAGATCTATGTGTCTCATTTACAATCGGTCTATATTAATAAATTCACCTTATATTTTATCTTCCAACACAAAAAAACAATCTTTTGTCGAATTAAACTCATTTTTTAAATTCGTTTTTAGTTATTTTTTCTATTTTCTAATTCATTCTAATTGAATAAAATGTCAGGTTAGTAATTTTCATACTTTTATTCATATTCACTCCTATTTGGGCCTGAGAAAAGCAAAATAAATTCAATGGCTATTTAACAAATGCAAGTGATAATTAATTTTTGAAGATTAAACTGTATTTTTAGATCCGAACACACCGTTTCACTAACGCGCTCTATGGCCAGTTCACTGCATATCGGATAACACCGATTTTACGCTCTCAATCGCTATTCCGTGAATGGTAACTAGTTATATTATGAAAAAAAATTTATAATCGTTTCGTCAATAAATATATTTTATCTTTACGCAATCGTTCTTTTATGTTGTATTTTCATTTCACTTTTAATGCATCAAAAACAGTCTTTAAATAAAAAAAGAATTATAACTATATATAATTTCTCTAAAATATTGTAAAGAAGATCTTTAAATCTTTTTATACATAAT
Organism: Sphaeromyxa zaharoni; assembly: GCA_001455285.1. NCBI lineage: Eukaryota > Metazoa > Cnidaria > Myxozoa > Bivalvulida > Sphaeromyxidae > Sphaeromyxa > Sphaeromyxa zaharoni. The sequence goes on from LDMZ01067037.1 coordinate 6,777, forward strand.
ATTTTCACCATACAAATTGTGCATCATTGTAAAAATTGTTTTATTGTTATTCTTCTGTGTATTTGGCGATGTTTTGGGGGAATTTATCTTACTGTCAATTCATAAAGGGAATTAATGCATATTTATTGTATATAACGTGAACTTCATTGCTATAATTTCTCTTATTTTTTGAGTGGGGTCATCATTGACTTTAAAAATATAATCAAATTTATGGCAACTAAATCTTAACAAAATACTGTTGGAATATATTTTAATAAAAGTATTGATTTATTATGACGTCCAAATGTAATTTATGTATACTGATGTATAAAAGGTCAATGATCAAACTATACTTTTTATGAATTTTTATATTTTTAAAGAATAATTCACATGTTCTACGAGAAACGATTTCTTATAAAGAATCAGTTATAGTATGTTGGATATATACCTTCATCAAAATTCTATCCTAAAAAAGTCCCGCATAAGTGAAAGAACATTAATTTCATCCCTAGTTCCGTGTCTCGGATTTTTGAAAATTACAAAAACAGTTCATTTTTGACACGTTATTGGGGGAATTGAGTATAATTTTCTATACCAAATGTGGGGCCGAGGATATAACTAAGATCTCCGAGCCACCACATGACCTATAAAATGTCCGAAGGAGAATGACTGGACTATATAATTAACTGACTTATCAATTAGATAGTTAACTATTTCACTTTATTTTTTTAACACACCATGACTTATAGATACAAAGGAAAGGATCGTCGAAGAGTGGTTTCATCCAAAACTCCCTCTTCGTAGTTTATCAAGAGGCCACAAGTTATCCGTATGGGTAGCTCACCAAGATTTTTATTTATTTTTCTTGTTAATTCCATTTGTGAAAAATTACTTCCTTCTAATTCTTTTTCCGAGACGGTAAAATATCCATTCTACCAATAATTATTACTAAAAATTAAAGGATGGTTGAATTGATAACGTAATTTATTCTGACTATGGTATGTCTCCTCAAATGTTTTAACCATAAATATATTTGGGATTATTGGAACTTTTACATATCTTTCTTTATATTTCATTGTAAAATAAATTAACAGCACAAGTATTATTTTAATTATTATTGATAGTGGATCACAATAGCATTTTAGCTTTTGTAATATAACTAATTCTTCATTTATTTAGAAATAATTTACCTCGTAGTCATCATAAATAGAATAATATTATTTATTAAAGTATATAAGACTAGGTTTTTAAACTTTATCTACTGATTTTTTTGGTTCTTAATCACAATTTTTCTTGTTGCATTGCTAGGAAAGATATATATACAGAGCGTTCCAGACAACTTTGGACTGATTTGAAATTGTGAGACAACGTACAATATGCCTATAATTGTAACAACCTCACTTTTATATACTATTTTAAGTGGAGAATCATAAGTGAATGAAATTATTGTTGTTTTTGAAAATTTGGACGATATGTTGTGAGAAGGGAGGAGTAGTAATGTTCCTATTATAGCCTGTTTTTCTTTCAGGCGCCGACTTGAACAAGTTATCGAGGCAGACGGTAATCATCTCGAATTAACTTGCTAGAAATGATATTTAACAATAAATTGATTTTTACAAGCCTGATTCAATTTTTTACGGTCAAAAATTTAGAATAATGTACGAAAATTAATTTTATAAAAAGTCCAAATTTATCTGAAACGTCATGAGTATTTGAAAAAAATTATTTTAATAATTCGAGAATATTTACATTTAAAAAATAATTGTTTGATCACACTTTGAATGAATTCATGATAATATTCAATCAATCCTCAATAACCATCTTTTTACATAAATATATGAAGCAATTCAAAAATGATCGGGATATTAAAATATAAAATTTTTTAAGTAATGAATCATTTCTTTCTGAAATAATATCCGTAACAAAATTCCATAACTACTATGTGAGTAATTTGCATTTTTAAATATTTTGATTGGCAAGCATAAATAATATTCAAAAATATTTTAAATTTTTATTAATCCATTTTAATTAATATAGTATTAAAAATGGATTTTTTACGTTTTTAATCATTAAATCCACCGTATACAATGTCCTAAACCGTTTTGAAGATAAAAAAATTTTACCTCATATTGGACCAGCGTTTCATGCTTTATAAGTTCAATAGACGGTTCTTTCTTGAGTCTTTTTCCAATAAAGCTCGGAGAGAATCCATTCTTACGCTTTTTATTTCCACTGTTCAGCTTGCTATTGATGATTTTGGCTGAGTCAACGCATTTGTGTAACTTTAAAAGAGATACTAAAGTTTCGCCATCTTTATTTTTAACATCAATTGATGATCCACTCTCAACTAATATTTGTGTTGCCTAGTGTTGTTTTAAATTGATCTAACGATACTGAATACTTCACTGTGGTTGTTCAAAGCTGCAGAAAACAAGGGGGTTTGACCATGGTTATCAACCGAGTGAATTAACCGCGGATCTCGTTTTATCAATTCGATACAGGCAAGAGTATTGTTGAGAGAAGCAGCCCAGTGCAAGGATGAGAGGCCCTTTGATATATAATAATCGGGGTTTTCAAATATACGAATATAAAGTCTTTCATGTTTAAAGCAATTCTCAGGTTTGACAGAAGTATTAAAAGTATATCTTCTTGAAAATTTATTACTGCTAACATCAAAGGCGTCCTGCCAACCGAATCTACTTCGTTGGGATTTATCTGTGGATCAGCTAAGAGATTTTTCGTTTCAATAATATCATTTCTAATAACAGCATCATGAAGTATAGACATGTTATTCCTGCGAACTACTGTATAAAGCTTCAGTTTTGGGCCCTAAACCTTTTTTTAAATAAATTAAATTTTATACGTGAATATCACATGATTCCTGGCTTTTACAACAGTTACTTAACTCTAATAAACTAAAAAATTTAAAATATGCAGTGTATTTTATAAACTGCGTTAATTAATAGAGAAAACGTAGTTTTTTATTTCCAATAGAATAAATCCTCAATATTTATAATTTTTAACATGAAATTAAACATTTTTTAGTGCAGCTATATTGGGTAAATTTATGTGCTGCAGTAAACAAATTGTTAATGCCCTTGATTTTTTTGATTGATCATTGTCCACACTATTTTAGCCTCTACATAAAATAAGATAATAAATATGTTAAAAACGAAATTTAACTTCTTTGAGTTGGTTTTTGTAAAATTAAATTGAAACGATAATTTAAAAAATTTTTTTAACTACAAAAATAAATCTTCAAAATATTTTTGGTCTTAAGGTAAAATTTAATTTATGTTAGCTATTGGATTTTGTTGAAATGATACTAAACCCTCTTCATAATAATAAAAAAAAGTGGTTTATTAAATTAATTGTATTCTAAATATGTTTATTCCCTGATGTAAAAATTTGTCATCAGGTTACGCAGTTATGCGGTAATTACGGCAAATATGTCCAAGAAAATCGTTTTTAACGTTCAAGCCTTGAATTATTAATTCAATGTCTTATTAATAAAAAAATTAAAATTTAGTTTTTTTCTCTTATAGTATTGATCTTTGATCATAATTTTATAGGAAACATTGAATTTAATGGCTCAAAATATTTTTTAATGAATAAGAAAGGATTATTATTTTTGATAATAACAAATTTCAAAGTATGTTGTGAATTTTAAATAGAAAAGACGAGTGTCATTTGATTTTAAAAATATTTTTACTTTTTCTACGAAAAATCATATATAATACTGTTTCTGAAAAGTTTATATTGCTTTATCATTTTACCTAGAGGTAATGGAGTTATATGGGTTTGATGTATCGAAAATGAAACTATATAATATTTTATAATTATAACAAAATAGAATGATTTGTCAAGTTGTTGTCTTTTTTTAAGAACAAATATTTTCACAGCTTAAAATATTGAGTGTAATTAAGAAATATTACTTTTTTATAATTAAAAAATTTTAAGTATTTCATTTGATTGATATTCAAGTTTAAAAAATTAAAATTTTTTTAAATCACTTAGGTTTATATCAAATAAAATAATTTAGTATAAACAAAATATATTTTTAAGCATAATATTCAATCTTACTTAATTTCATGATACTTAATATATTATGATTATAAACTGTAAGAATAAGTAATTATTTATTAAATTAATTTATAACTTATTTATATGAACTAAATTATTACTAGAATCGGAACAATATGAAATGGAATGATATCTATAATTGTTTACTTTGTGACTGGAATTGGGCAGATAAAAATATTTTAAAAAATTTTATAACAAAAAATAATTTTTTGTTACTTTTCAGTAATATTTGTCACTTTTTAAATTAAGTAAATACAATAATACGAGTATTTATATTAAACCGTGAGATTTTAAATATTTACCACTAAAATAAATGCAACTACCTTTTTATGGTATTGTAGATATTAAAATATATATAGTTTACTAAAGAATTTATTCAAAATCAGCGTCGTTTCAGTATCAAACTGAATTAACAAAGAGTTATATCATTGATTAAAAATATTTCTTGTTCAATTACATTGATTTTATACAAAAAATTTTTTCAAAACTTATTTTTGATATAATAGGCACTGAAATAGAATATACCATCGATTTATATGAAATTGATTTATCAAAACAAGTTAGAAAATAATTTTGCCAGTCTAGTATGGCAGCAGCAAACTAGAAATACATTACCCTTTAAAGATCAGAAAAATCCAATTTAGCGGGGAAGAATGAAAACTCTTGTACTGTGATAACATATATTATTTTAAATTTTAATCGATAATACTTTAATTTAGGTAAGATTTTGATAAATTATTTAGATATTTTCGCTAACATGTAATACTACATCCATTTTTCAATATAAAGTAAACATTTTATGATAATTAGACATTAGGAATAACAAGAAATTTATCACTTCTTCATTATAAAATAAATGATATTTTAGATCTATGAAAATTTAATCAAAAATATGAAAACGCTTTTAATTGGTTTTTCCTTATTTATTATGCTAATAATAGCACATAACTTTAAACGTACCTTGTGTTTAACTTTTCATATTTCATATCTCGCAGACAAAGTTTTGAAAACGGTTTGACCTGATTTTTCATAACAATTATAATATATATAATTGGAAAGATAAGCAGAATTGAAAATATATAATAATTTTTCGAAGTTGAAGGATGAAATATCTTTTCTGGACCTTGTGACGTTAATAATGATATAGTATGAATACCACGGAATTCCAAAATGTTAAACTTAAAGTAATCAGGTTTTTTGAACAGCTTTCCAATTATCATATTAGACCACTAAATGAATATTACTATTATGTTGTGTATAACATTTTTCATTTTATTACAATATCTCGCATGACAATTTTGTTTATTGATGAAGTATTTTAATAATAATCTAAAAAGTATATAGGATTTTATTTTCATGGAAAATAATAAAGAATCTGTATAATACCTTCTATTCTGATTTAACTTGAGTGACCATGTCTTACTTTTAAGTACTCTGACGTCAATTAGCTTAACTGGCAACTGAAGAATTTTTGAAGCATTCCAAGACAGTTGACTCAGGAATGGTTGCATATCATCGTAGCTTGAATTAAATATAAGTTCAATATATTCCTGAAATAGTTATCCTTGTAAAAAATATTTAACATTTGGTTTAGCCATTGAAGGATTGTTACAATCGTTCCCATCATAAAAACAATCCCTAACATTACATAATTCGTTACACCTATCATTGCTATATACGGTATAACAAAAGCTTTGATTTCTATGTAAAATTAAAATTTTACTAATTCCTTACAAGCAGCTATTGTTACTAGGTTCACAATCCCCACCATCAAAAAGGCAATTTTTGTTGTTACATTCTTCATCACAATCCCCATCATCAAACTTATTATAGCACAAGTTAGCATGTTGACAATCATTCCATATTACCTCAACAATATTTTTATCACAGGCAATCGCATGACACGTATCTATTCCGTATCCCTTTATCTAAATAAAAAATTGGCAAAATAATACATTTCTTGGAATTTTTCCATGTGTTTTGACATTATTTCCTATATTAAAACCTTTTTGTGAATCTTAAAAAACGTTTCACATGTTTAAATATATAGTTTAACTTTTTATATCTTTGCTACTGTTAAATGAAGAAAAACTTTTATTTTCTTGATATCTCTTATTTGAATCTATTCTGTGGTCGAGGAAATCCTGGTCTATGACATATTAGATAATATACAAAAATCAAATATTGTAACTTGATATTACGGAAAATTTTTCATATAAATATTTATTATTTATTTTATAACGTATAAGGATTATAAAAATACAATTTTAAACTAAATAATTTTATTTATATTCTATTGAGCTTTGTATTATATGCACCACGATCGAAAATTTTAAAGCCATAACTTGTTGTATCAGTTGATTAGATATTTTTCCTCATACCTTCATTCGAAAATATATTAATACCTGAATATATAAATGAAAGTTTATTAAAAAGTTTGTTTATTTTTCCACATTTAATTTATATGTATCGAGGCTATCATTTATGATACCGTTAAAAGTACTTTTATTTTAATTTTTAGAAAATAACAATAAATTTCACTGAGAGAGTTTGAAGTTAGAATTTTATAATTGACTAATATTTTGATCCAGCTGTTCTATCTAAGATCTGCAAGGTTACTAAATTCATAGATAGTGTGCATGGGCAAACCTTTCCGAAAAATAGAAAAAAATTTCTTCCATTTGATAAAATAGGATAATATTGTCAGCAAGGTTTAGCAACAACATTGATCTTTTCATCTTATATTAGCCAAACCTGAAAAGTTTCTAACGCCTCATTTCAAAGTAATAAAAGATTCATATCATTTATATTTTTTTCAGTTTTCCATTCCATTCATTGAATATAAATACTATATTAATAATGTATCGGTTTCTTTCCCTCAAATTTTTACTATTCCAAAATTCGATGATGTCGAAAATTTATCTATACATTCCATGAAATGAAAGTTATGAATGATCGATAAGTATTAGAGATACACCATCACAGTTGATTTTAATTTTTAATTCATAATCATTCAGCTAAAAATTATTAACCCAATGCAATAATTTTTATAATGTTTAATGCTGTAAATATCAATACTGGCGGCATGTATTCATTCTAAATCACGTAGATCAATATGTAAATTTTTGCAGCTCGTATGGGTGCATAAATTTTTTTGATGGATAAATAAGGGAATTGAAACTAACTGATGATGTATAAAATAAATTCAAGTCAATAATTACTATTTAATATCAAATTACGTGGATTTTTTAGTAGTTTTTGTAATCTCGTTGAAATAAATTGATAGTTTACTACAATAATTATATTTTATTTCGTTATATTAATAATAAATCATTTATATGGATAACTATTAGTTAAATTATATCTCATTTATCTCTAAAAGCCACTTCATTTAACGTATTTGTATATTTTATTATTCATTAACTATAGGCTTGTGAGCAAAACTTTAAACATAAAAAAATGAATGTATTTTGCTAAGTTTCAAAAAATACATATATTATGTTGTTTTTATGAGAAATATAAAATAAGTGAAAATTTTCTCTTCGATTTTATAAGAACAAAGCCGATCATTTGCAAGTATCTTTTAAATCAAAATAAATTTTATTTATTCCTTTAATTTTTGAATTAAATTTTAAAGCAAAATATATTGTTATTTTATCGTCCCATCGGTGCAGACCCATTCTGTAGTCACCGAAGAAAGGCTTTGTTTTACATCGCCCTATGAAACCAAATACTCAGCGGTTCACCGCTTGATGCCACCTTAATTAGCACATAATATAATTTTTTTCTTAGCTATGGAGGAAAAAACCAATACCTGCCCCTTATGCTTTTGGAGGCGGTTCAGTAAGATGGATCTTACCTCCAGCCCGCTTTCGCGTCAGGTTAGGCGCCAGCCAGAGCTTCCCAGTGCTCTTGGCAGAGCACATAATATAATAAAAAGCTGTCTATAGGAAGACTTAATTATTACGGCCTTGTCGCTTAGTGGGTATGTTTAAATCTAAAAAAATCGGAATTATGCCACCATTATGGACAGTGACTGATATATTGTGATCCGATTATTGCTTCATGAGTGTATTCAACTATTTTTCAATGAAGCTTTTATAATCATTAAACAATAATTCCATAAAGTATAAAATTTAATTTTTTAGGATTTATTTTTGAAAACAACTTATATATCAATGTAAAAATTGGGTTTTAAAAATTATTGTGTATACTTCGTTAACAAATATATCAGAATTAATTTAATATACAGTATTTAACATATTAAAAATATTCCAAAACAGATAATCGGCTGAATGGTCGCGGTAGTATATTAAAAAAAATTTTATCATTTTTTAGGCTTTTTTTGCCCTGAAAAATGGATCCTGTTCTATATTAGACCTGAATATATAATTATTTTCGCTCTCACTAAGCCTTTCTGGTAATGGCATTAACCACCCAAAAATATTTTACTACTCTTTTATCACAGACATTAAAAATAAATATTTAATTCTTTTGCCTCTTCAAAATCTTTAATCCTTAGATCAAAATATGTTTCACGAATTCTTTTCTTATTTGCAATTCATGATTTCAGTAGCTAAAGCTTATAAAATATAAGATTTTCGACAGAAATGTAAATGAAAGGTTTATTACATTTAACTGAGTATATATGTGTCGAGATAGTTCTTTGAATAGTTAGTGACTGATAAAAATTGAATAGTTTTCAATTTCTCCTGTATGTAATAAATGATATATCTATATTTAAGACTGGGTTAGCTGATTTAAACAAAATATTGTGGCTATTCTTTATCTAAAATTTATTGATCCATAAATGACTATACTATATACCGTAAATCCTCGTGTATAAGCCGCACCCCAAACTTTTAAACAAAATTTTGGGTTCACAGGTCCGGCTTTTATACGAGGATTTACGGTATATTTTAATTTAATAGAAGTTAAAAATTATTGCAATTTCTCATTTTAAATATGAGAATTAAACTTTGTCATCAGATTCAATTTTTTTGAAAAAAGTTGTTATATGAATCCAGATTCGAACTCCAGACTATTGAAATATGCTATAGTCCTATTCCGTAATATCTGACCATATCGACTGGTAAAATTGTCATGAGAGCTAGTCTTTCAAGTTGCGCCTATGCTAATTTAAGGTGTACTCTAATCATATGTAAAAAAATATTGGTCTGCACTTATATATATATATAAACGGTACATCAAGGGAGGATAAAACCTGATTCAATAATACTCAAAGTTCATGAAATTGTCTAAGTACAGATTATGATGAATATAGCGAAATTATATATTGCAATGAACAGCGCATAAGACCACCTTTCATAATCAAGATTTAGCACCAAACTTGAGAGGAGTCCTATTCCCGCGGGATTTAACAGCAATTATCGATAATAATGACATTTTATTAACAAGCAGGGGTTTGAATTATCGATATCGACGATGGCTGCTAGCAAATCAGTAGAATTTGTAATCTTACTTGTTTTGAAATAAAGGTAGGAATATGTTGGTTAAATACATTTATTGTCAGAACTTTTTTTAAATTTTATGTCATTAAGTAATATTTCTTTGTAATGTGAATAAGAAGAGTGAATATAGAGATGATGTAAATGTCAGATGAAAGGCTTAGTGGGTAACGCGCCTGCTAAGCTGGACAGAGGTTGCGGGTTCAATCTTGGCACCGGGAGCCCTTTTCGTCACATCTTAATATAAAAATTTTTCTCCGTTCTTTTTAAACGTTGAAAATATTAATTTAATTTATCTTCCATTACCTCTTGTATTATTATCAGTATGATCAGAACAGTTATTGTTAAAACAAGCAATTTTTTGACAATGAGTGCCAGAAAAGCCATCTGGACAATGGCAAGCTAGCTTGTAGTGATGATCTTCCGATTCAATTTCACTGCATATTCCTCCGTTCTGACAGTGTCCGTGATCCCTTCTAAGCGATTAATAATGAAAATATTTTACTACTCACAACTATCAATGGAATAAAAATATTTTTCTTCAAGAACGTTATCTTTACTCGTTGATATTTTACTCTGCCTGCACAAATCTGAAAGCTTACCATCGCAGTATGGTTCAATGATGTGGGTCAAGTTTTGATCATCACCATTATCAACTATAAATATTAAAGATAGATGAGAGATGAACTTCTATCTTCAGATATTTCCAGTTTAGTAACACAACTAAAAAATAACAGAACACAAAGTATTTTCATTCTTTTAACTAATTAATCAAAACTAGAATTGGGAAAATGATCTCAGATTCTTTGGAGCAAACTTCGATAGAAACATAGGAACGTTTATTAAATAAACAATTCCTTTTCTATATCAATTTGCTCAGTTCGAGATATTATAAATAGATTGTTTTATAAATTATCTATCGTACGATAGTTACATAGCCATAAATATAATCCCCTATTGCAAAATATTTCCGAAAAAAAGTATATTTGCAAATTCATGAAAATAAAAAAATTAAGAGATTATGAATTAATATTACATATTTTTTTATTTTATAAAAAGATATATAATCTAATCTTCTTCTTAACTTAATAAGAATTATAAGAATCAATCATAAAACGTCTAAATGAAATATGATAATCCAAAAAGTAAATATATATCCTACAATTAGGTTTTGCTGGCTTACATGAAATAAATATTTTATAAAAGAGACAGCTGAACAGTACTTTTGAACAAACTTTGGTCTGCTAGAGATAATCAATGACTCTTTTATTCATGAAATAATTGCCTTCTGATAAATATGCATTGAATGAAAGTTGGCAGGAAGCATCTTGCTTCCATAAATGATGTAATCGGTAAAAAAATTCCCAAGTTGCGAGAAATATATCTAACTTAATAATCTCCCTGTATAATTAATGACGAAATTTTATTCCATGATCTATAAAAGAGGATCAACAAAAATTTAAAAATTTTTATCAGAACTGATTATATAAACGAATATTTGCCCCAAAATTATTTTTTAATAAGATTTTGCTTAAAAAAATTTATATTCAAGAATTATGTAAATTTTTTTTCCTATCAGATGTGAATGTACTATTAATAGACATTATTTATGTAAGAATAAGAGAAAACCAGCAAGAAATAAAAATAGAAGATTTTTAATTTTAATAAAATTTGGTAGTAATTAATCACTCCACATGTCCCAATGATTTACAAACAAAATTTATGGGGAAATCCATTTTATATATTAAATATTAATGGCAATTTTCCCAAATCTATCAAAAGAATTTCTAAATATTTTTAAGAACAAACTTTATGAAGCTTGAATTGTATAAAAAAAAACTCTTAATACAGTCGAACCTAGATTACTCCGAAAACGGAATAACGGATTTATTTTAGAATAGCAAATTTGAGATAATCGAATGTTTTGATAGATACATGAAACATATAAGATTAAAATTAATTTTATAAATTCTTTCTGTCAGATCGATATCTAGATAATCGAGGTCCAAACGTAAATGTAAAATCGTCCATATCTGGAGAAAATTAAACTTTTTAATTGAATAAATTTTTGAAAGAAAGAAATTCCCTTAAATACTTTCATTCAGTTCAAATAATAAGTTGAGTGTAAGTAATCTTTAAAATAACTCCTGATGAACCATATATCTTCAAAAATAAAACTTAGGCATTATAAATCAATTATAATCCCTTACATTCCCATATCCGCAACTTTCCTTTGACTTCCCAAACCCTATCCATGTACATTCAAAGCATTTTACCTCAGTATACGTGCGTTCACTTTTTTTAGTGAAACGGGTGCTGATGATGGATAAATGTTATTTAGTCCTAATTTCTTTGTCACCAAAAATTTTATAGCATAGCAATTTTTAGATGATGTAAAATGATTATTGAGTAGTTGCGATATGTTGCAAAAATATGCTTAATTCACATATTTCATTTTTAGTTAAAAAAATTTCATAATTAATTAAATATTTCATGTTTGTTTAAAATTTATTTTATTTTCCAGAATACAGTCCCTAAAACACATAAATTAAATCCATGTTGAGGTACCCTCGGGGATATCTACCATCCTGACAATGACATCTATAAAATAAATAATAATCTACCCGATTGTTAGCACGTTCTAAAAAATCCCTCTGCCGCACTCCGTATAATGCGGCCTTAAATATCTCCCGAGATTCCGATATTCCTCGAGATGTCTTGAGGCACTATACATGTATAATAATTTTGCGGTTTTACCTTTGCAAAATAATATCTGGAAAACCATTTTTATTTTTTTTGTCAAGCAAATTTTACTATACGTATGATTGGAAAAATTTAATTATTTGTTTGTTTAAATCATTAATTATAATGAAATTTTTCAGTATGACTGAATTAGTTTTACTACGACGTTATATTTGTTCTTAATGAAAAAAATATGTTTATTATTAAAATATATTTATAAAATGTATTCTTTCAAAGGATTCAACAATACAACAAAAAAATAGTCACATTTTTAATAATTTTCTAAAAATTGAAATTAAATTGACCTTTTGACAAAAAGACAGTATATTAGTCCCTAAATTTTGATTATCAAATTTGTTAAAAGAACTAACTGAATTATTAATATAAATATAGTGGAGCATTTAACCTATTAAAATGGATGAATTTTAATTAAGATAATTTATTTAGAATTATTATCCATGAAAGAAATTTTCCCTTTGGTTTAGTTTCCCTTATTGATTATTCGTTTCAGATATATAAATATATATGATTACATAGAAAATGTGTCAGATATATTAAAAATTTTGAATTAGAAATTTTGGAGAAAATTCCACAAATCAAGTTTTTGTGTGTTAAAAACATATGGCAAATTCTACCATGGTCGTAATACGATCAGGACATAAAATCAACTGACACTATATTTTAAAATTCTTATATTTATACAAGCTTTATTATGGAAAATTAAATATATCCGTCACTACATCATATATTATTTATATCAGCGACTGAACAATTCATTAGTAACAAACCTGCTATCATATAAGGGGATCCTGAAACCAAAAAATCATATTTTAATTACATTAAAATATAATTTCAGCCGATTTTGTTATTGAATTCATATTTGATAGTTGTATAAATACTAATACTATTCTGTTTAGATATAATAATAAATTTCATCAATTTTCTTGCAATGTAAGCTGTATTAGATAAATCATTATTGGTTCTATGATATAAATTTCAGTTTGGAATATTAACAACAGATGCTTTATATTATTCGCAAAAAATAAACACAATAAAAAACAATAATGTTTAAAAAACTATGACGCAAGGCCAGAAAAAATAATGAAATTACAAACTGTAAATTTTCAGTGCTCATAATAAGATGCATCCAGAATTAACCATTGAATTACAAAAATAAAAATAAGATATCGTGAAGCAGCTGACCAATCACGATATATCGGTTATTTCCGATAATAACCAAATACTAACGAATACATTAGTATTTAAGCGTGATAACTTGCACGGCGAGACGGCAATAGATTTGTAGCCTAGTTTTAATATTATTTTTTTAATGGATTTTCTGGGTGACTTGGAGTCGGCGAACCACTGGATATTTGGTTCGCGCGATGGACGACCAGTAAGGTCAACTTATATCCAGCGGATGCAGACTGGGTCTGCACCGCTTGGTCACCACAATATGTTAAGCTACTATAGTCTTAGTACGAAAATTTTTGCTTAAAACGAAAATTTTTTTTACTATCAACGCCATTTTAATAATCATATTTTTTTACCATAAAAGGTATTAACTAAATAAATTATTCTGAATTTTTTTGAAAAATGTATTATTTTAATAAAATATTTTTATTTATATTGGAAGATACATTGATTTTAGATTACGAGTCAGTTGTTAAATAATTTATCTTAGGACATTAAAATTTAAGAAAATCCAATATAATTTTGATCGAAAAAATTTTATATGAATTAATTCATAGGAAATTAAACAGTTTGTAATATATCACTATGAGTATTAACTAAATGAGCAATAATTTTTTGTTTTAATTTTAGCAAATATTCACAATTGACGAAAGGATGATGCAAAAATTAGAGTGATAGATTTTTATTATTGGTATTTTTAACAAATAAATTTTGACCGTATCAACATTTCTAAAAATATTTTTCCAAATGAATTTTATTAAAAAATATTTCCTTGAACTTTTATGATTATTATTTTAATATCTAGGGCACAGACTTGCAGATTAATAACAAATCAATTGTTAAAGTTTGCTTCATGTTATTTTGAATTTTTTTGTTGACATATTCTATACAATTGTTTTGATAAATTAGGGTTTCGTTTTCTTTGAAATATTTTAAATTTCCACGGATTTCATTTTTGCAATACTTCGAAATTTTGTTCTGGTCATTGTTCTTATTGCCCTTCCATTGGGGAAAATGGTAAATCCTACTCCATTTTCAATTCCACAAACCCTTGAATCATGTTTTTATATTCAATATTTTGTTGAAATAACTCATCAAATCAAAATTAGCAATGAGAAGAAAACTCCGCAGATCTGGGAACTCATCATTCCTTTCGATATTTATAAATATATCAGACGTACCCTTAGTTTTAGTAGTGATGGGGTTACACGAAAATACTTATTTAACATTGTTTGTGACCATCTGTGTTCACTTTTGGTTTACAACAAACAGGACATCATTCCATGGTCTAAGTCGCTTTTCAAATTAACTGAATCACTAATTTTATCTTTCCCATTAATTAAATTATCTGGGAAACAAAAACAGAGAATTTTTATATACGCATCAGGTTTATATAAGTTATCAAAGATTACCACTGTGTTCTTTTACTGTCTTACCTTAGATAATGCCCTAGTGATTTTCACTGAATCTTTTCAAGAAAATGGATTATCTTTAAACGCAATATATTCGGCATATATGGAGATTCTTTTATGTTACAAAAATAAGAAATGTTACATTCAGGCATATAGGATTATAGAATATTTAAACAAAAACATACAAGAATGTTCTAAAAAAGATAAGGTAAGAGAGTATTGCCAAATACTTAGCTTAATCATATTTTATAAATACAGAGATCCTTGCTATGAAAATAACCATATAGATAGGATATTAATACGATTTCAGACTAATATTCGATTGCTTTTTGACATATACAATAACAGAAGTGCCCAAGACCTTTGTAAAAATACTGAAATATTTTTTTATATATTCGCAGATGTTTATTGTGAATGTCCAAAGAAACTTATCGGCAACTGCTTTGCACTAACAATATTTATTGAACTTTTATTTGACCTTATTTATCTATATGTTCGTGAATATTCAAATCTTGGAACTGAAATTAAAGATAAATTTGAGCCAATATTCAAAGCTTTAAACAGTTTCGACCTACTTCTATCAAATTTTGAAATTCCAGATGAAATAATAACATATAGTGTTATATTATTACGTTCCTTGGATATATCCAAGTGCCTTAGTATTTTTTCACCAATTTTGGAATATTTTCCGGATGGATCTACACTTACTCAATTTGTAAATTTCATTACCTATATTCATTGCATAAAATGGGAGGAGAATAAAGTTGAACACGAAAAAACCTTTTTCAATTTTTTGGACCAAAATGTTGATCCGAAAGAGCATCGTAAACTTTTTATAACATACTTAAGTTTTTTTTAGAATTACTCTTCATTCATAAGGTTCTTCCGTATATTAAAAAATGTTTGTTGAAACCCCCACCATTTAGCCCGCAATATTCAATTAGAATAGAATATTTCCGAAACGTACTGATGAATGATGTTAAAAACATGACTAAAATTTCTATACTTTACGATGAAATAAATAATGATAGCTTTTTCGAGTACGTGAAGGTTCTGTTCGAACTGGTGACAAAATACGTCGAAAATATAGTTTCAAGAAATAATGTATATATGAATAAGGCTTATCATGATTTTTACACGATAGTTCCAAAAATATTCAAATTTATAGGGTTACTAGATGAGGTAAATAAATTTGATACCGTACAGTGTATTCTAAATTGTCTACTTTCATTCGAAATTTTATTGTTTAAGTACTTTCCACACGATAACATAAATCACTTGGATATATCCATCAACGTTGCCCAGATGCTTCTAAGTTACTGTGGGAAAAATCACAGAAATTATACTCGATTATTATCCCGAATATTTGAGTTCATTAAAATATTTGCAACATCTCAAAATAATAAGACTATAGTTCAAAAATTATACTCTTGTGTTGAAGAAGCTATTATAGGAAAAATTGAATTTGACATTGTTTTTCAGCTTGAGTTTTTGAAGAATTTAGAACTAATCGTAATGTCAAAGGGAGATGGTGAATACTATTTTTGAAAAATATACCACCTACTGAAATCAGATGATATTAAAAAACATATCGGTAAAAGATTAAATTTTATTAGTGTATTTTTAGTGAATTTTATATTCAAAACAGCTAATATTTTGGAACAATTTTATGTAATACAAAATGAAGTTTTTATGACATTTGTATAAGGCATAAAATCTTATATAGTATGAAAATGAGAAAAATTTTTATCCATACGAGTAATATAATGCTGCTGGATCAAATGTAATCCATCATTACTACTGATATTTGTCTGCTAAAAAAGATCAAATATTAGTTTTTAATTATTTTCTAAACACTATTTCAACTCAAAACAATGTTCAATTCTTATTAATGAAAGATTAATACGTCAGGTATGGTGTCTTTTTACTATAACCTTTTCAATTTACATAAAATTGAAGATACTATGTAAATCATCATGTGATGGAGAGATAAAGATGGCTACATAAAGCAAGCTGCTCAAATATTACATTTTTAATTACTGTATTAAAATTAACTATTTAATTTTATTTTGTTAAAACTGTCATTTAAATTTTTTTAAAAGACAATTATATATGTGATAATTATTTCACCCGGTTAAATCAAAACATATAAAATTTATTTATACAAGAAATTTAAAAATTAATGATTATTAACTAAAACTTGTATCAATATCGGATTTTTTAAAGTAATTTATATTTAAAAACATCCCCTATATCTCTTTTATATTTTTCATTAACAGCAAGTTCAAGATTGACAAAAAAAATGTAATCAGGAATATAGCTAAGTATTTATTATATTCAGTTTGATTTCGTTGAAAATTTCTAGGATATAATACCGGAAATATGATGACAAATTAAATTACAAAAAAATTTGGTTTAAGATAATATATAAATAGAAGCAAATATTTCATTTAAAAAGTAAGGAAATATATTGACTTAAAAGTACACATTTACATGTATTTATTATTCTTGTGTAATAATGTCAAAGATTATGAAACATGCAAGTTAAATATTCCAGTTATTCTCTGATATATTAATATATAAATCAACAGTATTGTATATTACACAGACTATAGTATGAACAATAATTTTTAAATCCTAAATTCTTCAAAGGTGTGAAGGGATGTGACATTCGATTATTAATCTTTAATCTTGTATTATCATTTTAATTGTATTAAGAAATTTAACATATGCAAATATATATTCTGTTCAATGATTATATTTTAAAAATGAGTTTGTTTTATATCAAAAACTTCGATTATGATTTTGTTTTTTCTTACTGTTATTGACACATTCTATTCTGAATTATTTTTGAATTTCTTAGATTAAAAAACCATATACCAAGAAAAAATATAAAGAAAACCTAGTCTAATCAAAACCACCTTTCAAAAAATTTATTTAATTTATAATAATAATATAAAACCATTGAAGTCGTCGAAGCATGTTTGTTAAATAAGAAAGACTTATATCGATCAATAAGGTTTAATGAAGTTTATATATAATAAAAACTATATTTTTCTTTCAAATTCCCTTTCATTTATATTAATTATTATATCATTGTATCGTATAGAATAGATTTTGCATATATGCCACAGGAATTTTTCATTCCTTTGATATTATGCATGCGTAATATAGGTTTATTGAAATAGAAAATTTTTCCTATAACCACATGTTTTATACATAGATCAAGATTTATTTATTTTTTGTTCCAAAAAACAGATTATCTAAATAAAATTGATAAGAAACCTTTTTGTGTTGATATAATGACTATTTCTAGGGTTAACTCTTTTTAAATATGAATCATAAGAATATATAAATTAAATCTGAAAAATTAATCAGTCAATCTTATTAAATTTTTTAAATTTAAACTCGTACACAAGAATATGATGAAATTGAAAGGGTGTGTAAAAATAAATTACATATTTTCGAAATAGCTTCCAAATCTATCATTAAAATAGAAAATTCTTAATTTATTAAATGAAATAATTATTTGAGGATTTGAAATATTATTAAAAACTATATAAGATGACTCGAATGTCTTTTCCTATTAAACTTTTAGTTTCTGATAATTTTAGGCTGCGATACGGCTGAATTAATAAATAATAATTCATTAAATGATTTTTTGTGAATTAAGTTGATTTTATTGAGAGGATACTTAGTTTGGAGTATTGTGACTAATATTACGTAATGTGTTATATTTTCAGATGGGGCATAACTTATAAATAGCATAAATTCTTGTATGACAGATATTAAATAAAAATTTTAGCAATGATGTATTTTTGTTTTCGACCTATCTTTTAGAGTTTGAATTTATTAAAAGTCCCCAACATTATATATAAGGCGATAGAGGAAAGTAGATCTTAGGATTTTCCAAAATATAAGAACCTTAATGTTCGATCGCACGTTGAAAATAATATAACAGAGAGAATTTTAAAATTATGTTCACATTCTAGGTCAAACTAAAATCGAAAGAATTAAATGTATCACAGTAGGTTTTGCTATTTTTTACACTTATTCAAGCGATTATCTCAAAAAACGATTGACTGAATATCTCTAATTTTTCTTTATAAATATTAAGTTTATGATACCATTTTTTTGAAAGTTATAAAATAGAAAAATAAATTAAATCTAAAATAATTTTTGTTGTTCCATTATTTCACATTTTTCAATGAACGGTGAAATGTATATTCAAAGGTCGGATGTTACTGTGTCCAATATTCTGGGCTGATTTAAGAATAATATGCTTAATCTTATTAAAGAATCTAGCAAAAGTAAAAACTTTTAACTTCGTAAAATCTTTTCAATATGGTTTAAAAAAGGTTTAAAGGGAGGAGAAAGTGATGCATATATCTATGTTCTCTAGTTTGGGAACTAATCAATACATTCTATGAAAAGGAATGATCAGAGAACGAAGGCCTAATCAGGTAGCGTAGCCCTAGTATAAGGGTAGGTAATGGGAGTGGTTTTAGCAGGTGAAAACCCTACATTGCCTGCCAAGAGTGCTGGCGCCTAACCTGACACAAAAGCGGGCTGGAGGTAAGACCTATCTTACTGAACCGCCTCCAAAAACATAAGGAGCAGGTAAAGGTTTTCTCCTCCATAGCTAAGAAAAAAAGAATGAAAAGGAATGATGCCATTGATAATAATATATTTAAAATGCTTGATTCCAAAACATATTGAAATAAATTCGGTGAGGTTAATTAAGAATTTTTTCTTTTTTCTTCAATTTTGGAAAATTTACAGTAATATAACTATTTAAAGGTTTAAAAGTCCAGAAAGATATTTTTTACTTCTAACTTAAAGTACATAAATTATTTTAGAGCCTATACATCCCCCTTAAAAGAGAGGTTACCTTATAGCAAAAAATTTAGTTCGATGAAAAAAACCTTTTATATTCCTCCCTTAAGCACGTCTTATGTAATGCGAAATGTAATTTTTCCTGCACTGTAATAAGTCCTATTATAAATTGTTTCACTTATTTATTTCAAAATCTATATTTAGGTTTAAACGAATATTAAACCTCGAAATATTTTTTCCCAAATTTTCATCAAGGTATTTTAAAATTCTAAAAATTTTCGACTGAAGTCTTATTTTATTATATCTTACATTAATTCCTTTTGTGCAGTAGTAAAAAATTTGAAATATAAATGTGACGTGTCAGTATTAAAGTAAAAAAATTTGAAAGGTAAATTATTCTATCATTTTTATTTTTTTTCTTTTTTAACAGTATTTTTTATCACTTTAATGCAAAAGTTTCGAATTAATCATTTATTTTTGTTAATATTATGATTTGAAGTAAAAAATTTCAATTATAAATAAAAAAATTTCCTTATTTTTTATTCCTTTATTTTATTTTCGAAATATTGCATAGCAAAAATTATTTATAATTATTTAACAATGAATCATTTTAAATAAAAACAACTTTCAATTTAAACCAAATCCATGAAAATTTTGTGCGTCTAATGTCTAAAACAAGTAGCAATTTATTTATAAAAATCTTGATTTTTGCTTTTAGAAGGATTAAAATATTTCAAGTCTAGCTATATGGTATTTCAGTTTAAAATAACCATGCAAGTGACATAAATTTATTTATATTGAGCCATGTTTTAAGCTGGAATAATTTTGAAACTCTAAAAATAATCTTAATATAAAAGTTTAATATATTTATTTTATGGTTCTGTTTTTTCAGAATAATTCTTGTTAGATTCGAATCCTTTAGATTGCACATGGTAGCAATACCATTAAAATAATTGAAAAGCAATGGTAATGAAGAGCATAAAAAATAAGTAAATTTTTTGCTCACTCAAACTAAGTATTTGTAGAAAAATTTAAAATATTTTTTCTGTTGAGACGTAATGAGACATATTTTATGTAACAGAAACAAAAGGATTGGATATTACTCGTTAGTGTACGTCTTAAATAGTGCACCATCAGTTCTTCTAGAATGTTCCATGCTTAACAATTTCAGATGATTCTGCGCAACATTTTATAATAATCTTCTCTATAAATTTCGAAAGATAATTAAATAAAGTTATGCTTGTTTTTAAAAATAGAGTTTAGATCTTTAAATTGAAAATAATTCTAGTTAAAAATGGAAAAAAATAATAAAAAATTGATATAATAATGTAGTAACCCTCATTATATTAAATGGTTGGTCACAAAAAGCAGTATATAGATAAAAGTGTGATAAAATTTGAATTTTCATGAAATAAGGAAAAGACACTATTTTGTAAGCGATTAAGTCATATTGATTATATAATCATGAGATCGGTTATCCTGTAAAACCAAATCCAGATTTATTAATTGAATTTTTACACGTTCCGCTTTTTAATAACATTTCTTTAAAGAAGCATCTGAAATCTCTTGATGATTATTAATTTTTATTTGAAATTACCGCGATACGTAAATTCCATCACTTGACATTAAAATTTCGGAGAAGTAATGTTGAAACGTATTGACCTATAACTGGATATTTTTATTTTTAAACTGTAAAATATATTATCGGATCTAAATGTATTGACAAAAATTGTAACTGGTTTCATTCAACATTTTTTTAATTGTTTAATTAAAGGTATTATTTTATATTTTCGAAATCTTTATGATTTTTACAATTATATAACCTCATCTCCAGTTAGTAGTTATCCATAATAAATTTTATTAGATAGACAAAATATTGCAGTCTTAAGAAATTAAATAACATTCTTCATAGATTTGCTAATAAAAAATCATGTTTTTCATAGTTCTAGTAAACATTAGTGGATTATCGACTTATTTGGAATTATTGGGAAAATATTGCTAGATTAAAATTCGACATTTGTCGCTTTACTTTGTCGTTTACTTTGCATCATCATAATAAAAATTTGTTACAAAGTTCATTTTAAACGGAGAGTCATGTTTTGTATAAATATGCATAAAATGAAATTGTTTTAATTTACTTAGCCAGAAGTTATAATTTAATAAAAATATCGATTACATGAAAAAATTTTTTAAAATATTTGCAGTTAAAAAACTAATCTAATTCAAAAATCCACATTGATTTAATTTGCGATGAATTTTAGTATTAATATTTATTTCTAATAAAAATCGATCTGATTAAGGTAGCTGATTTAATTTAACAAGTCATTAAGGATCCGAAAAATATATCAAATGTTTCTCATTATGATATAGTTCCAATTGATTCAGTTTTTATCTGAGATATATGATAAAGGAATGAATATTTTCATTTAGATATCGAAAATGGAAATAGCTTGATTGTGTTTTTATAATAATATTTTTTACTTTTTGGAAAAAAAATAAAATTAATTTCTTTTTTTTGATTGGTACAAACTCTTTTTATGGCTATCAATATCTTTTAAAGATTTTATTAAGCTGATGCTAATTTACTAATCCTAATTACTAGGTTTATGTAAATTACAGTATAATTTTGGAACCCTTCAAATATCTTAATTATATGGGTGCTTCACATTCGAAGGAGAAACATAAAGTAAAGAATCAAAAGAAAATTCAAAATATTCCAACAAACGTGCAGCCTCCTGATGCACACATATCGGAACGTAAATGTTATATTATTCGAACGCTTTGTGTAAAGTTAAAAGCAAGGCTCACATACAGTCGTAGTTTACTTTATGCTACCAAAGACCTGGCACGGTTGAAACTTGGAAAATTGTATACCAAAAATGGTACGGATATTATTTTTATTTTGATTATTGAAAGTAAATTTTTTTATCCTAATATTGAGTTCCACATTTTTGAAGAAAGCCCTCAAAAACTTAAGAACATAAAATATATTTCTAAGAAGCACAAATTAAGCCTATTAATTAAAATAATCTTTCTTTAATCTGTTATGATAATTACCTTAAAGTTGATTAAATATTTCATGCGATTTCCAAAATATTAAAAGTTGTTTCTATTTATATACATTTAAAATTTCAGGCTTAAAAATTTTCTAAAAAATATATATCTATTAATGCATTTGAATAAAAAATCATTAGCAAATAAAAATTAATTCCTCTAGCTGATTCCTTTAGACACTACATTTCAAATTTTACACAAATATTTTAATATATTTTTCTTTATTTAACATCCAACATCACAGTTGCAAAATAATTAAATTAATTAAATACGTTCAACATAGGCTCTACTAAAATAATAAAGAGAAATATATCTGCTACCTATTAAACTTTAAATTCCATTTTCTTGCTAAATATTGATCTTTTAAGATATAAATAATTTTATTAAAAGATTGTATTATCAATTACTATGTTCTGAGATTAAAAATCGTAGTAGTTTTCACTTCCGAAAATTAAATATCCTTCGAATGGACAAATCATTAAGAATTGGCCTAAAGATATAAGATAAGAAAAACAACTTTGGATGAGTTACAATCAAGTCATAAATATTCATAAACCATGCCTTAATTTTTGTAAAAAATAATTATACTCTATATTTAGATTTTTTTAGTTGTATAATACAAAAAATGAAATCTATTATTGAAATAATAAATCCTATGAGAGGTCTTAATAAGCAAATTTGAAATTTTTCAGAGCCATGCCAGAACATAGATTCAAAATGTCTTAAAATTTTTTTTCCTTCGCTTAGTTAAAATATATAAATGGGTATCTCTCGAAAAGATAGTACCACAGGAAAATTATTTTTTAACTTTTTCATTTTTTCATGCCCATCAAAAATTAATATTTGTTGTTTTCAATGTGCGGTTAAAGCATATAACTTTAAAATTGATATTACTCGGTTAATTTAACTTAAATTCATACTCAAACACACGTATCTGATATTATCAATTTGAATTATAACCTGTATAATATTTCTGACGTATAATGAAGAATAAATATTAGATATTTTAAGTTAATGTAAACTTTTTGTTTCGAGGTCATATTAGGAGATTCACCGGATTAATGCTTTTTTCGCAAATTAATTTTTGAACATATTTATAAAAAATACTGATGAATGTATTAGGTCAGGTATCAATGAAAAGATTTATTATCTGTAATATTTGAGATATTAAATCTACAGAAACATATCTTGGATGGAACACTCAAAGGACTCAAAAAGGTTTGAGTGAAAATCATAAAATGAAGTCATATTTTAATCTCTCATGTGAAATACTCTACAAATATTATTATCTTTTCAAAAAATTTAAATTATACTTTGATCATTGAGAGCAATTAACTTAAAGATGTATGCAAAAATATGAATTATTTCGTATCATAATATATTATAAACATAATAGTTGAAGCAACATACACATTCCTTCCAATCATGATTGTCCATATCCGGAATTCCGTTTCGGGATAAGTAACTTTCAACAACGGACATTAAAAATATATAAAAAAAGTATGACTAACAAATAGCAATGAGCACGTAAGGTAAAACTAAAAATCGCGTGGAGGTTTCGGTAATGTTCCTCATCGATTCTTCTCGGGTAGTCAGATGATGACAATAATTATTTAATAATACAGAGATTAGGTTATTTTTTAAAACAATGATCTTTGTAAAACTTTTTAGAAAAATCTAAACTTTTATTACGTAAATTTAGTGAAAGCAGCGAAGGTCCAACGGTTTTGACTGATCAAACCATTCAAAATTAATTTATAATTTTTATTATCATAATTTCCTGAATATAGATTTACTTTATGCGTATAAAATTTTTTTAAAATAAAAAGTTAAATTTAAAACTAAACTTTGATTATCTTATACGTGCGAATAATCATGAAGTTTTCACACATAAAATATTAAATTTCAAGAAAATTTTATTTATTTCGATGCTGAATAAAATGATAAGTGATCTTAGGTCATGCCTCAAAATGAATATTCAAACAAAAACTCGTTACTCGCAAAATTGTGCTTCGCAAAGGTTTTTAAAAAAATAACATGGATTTTAAAGAACTTGCATTTATGAAAAAAATATTCTACTGCCCGAAACATCAAAACCAAGAAGAAAATCACACGTTTAAATATTTCCGGATTAGCTAGATTCAAGTTTATTTTACTAAAACCCGATAATTCAAAAAATTTTGTTCATTTCATAGCTTGTACTATTCAAAGTAGTTTGTTTAAATTTTGAAACGCTTGTATGAAAATAATTTTTTATTTTCCTTAATCTCAATCTCTGAAATGAAAATTCAAAATCTTAATTTTTAAGAATAGTTGACGATATAGGTGTCATAAGTATTTTTTGTTATTATTAACATTAATAAAAAAATATGCTGGATAAATAAGATATTTTATTCATCTAAACCTAAATGAAAGTAATTTAGAAGGTACCAGGCTTATGGAGCTTATTTTATGTCTTGTTGGGATTTTAATAATACTGTCGAACACTTCGAACGAGTGAAATAAAATCACATTTTTAGCTTTATAATCAAAATTTCTAAAACTTGTCAACAAAATATATAGTGGCTTATATTCGGAAGAACCATTATTCTTGATAATAGACGAATAATATATACCAAAACTATGTAATTCTATCTTTCGTTCAAACCATTTGATGTGTTTTAAAATGTCCAATTTTAGATGTATCTGATCATAGATTCAATCAAAATTAATCAAAACGAAAACATTTTCTACTTTGCTAAAACCATTTTTCATTCCGAATTGCGATACTCAAAAAAAACAATGAAAATTTGGACCTAACGTTGAAACCTGAAGTGATTATCTGAACACTAAATATTTTATAAATTCTAGCATTTTTCGCTTTATTTCCATTTCAAAGTAGGCACAGATTCATTTAAATATATTATTATTTTTATTTTCTAACTGAAATAATATGGATAAAGCTGATATTTTTTAGGTTGAATCATAGGGTGGTAGGTTGGCTTAGTTCCAAATCAGGTCTTTGCACGAGTCCTTAAATATAAGTTGATGTCCCTATCGTCAGCAAAGACCTTTTTATTTTAATAGATTGTAAAATCAAAACGTATATAATTTACTTTCAAAAACAAAATATGATATTCTAATCCTGCCTTTTGTCATTGCAGAAATTAATAATTTTTAAATTTTGAAGATAGCCTACGATTTTTAGTCTTATCTTATTTTTATACGTCATTCTATGTTTTATTTAGAGGAATTTATATGGTCATGTTTGATCTATTTTATCCACCGTTATTACTTAAATATAATAATTACAGGTTTTAAATTCTACCATAATTCCTAGTAACAATATTTTACCGATATTTTCCATTCTCGATTCCCCAGTTCATTTTATTTGATTGATGATTTAATTCATAAGATATTTTTCGACAATTTCTTCATTTAAGAATATTCAATCATCATATTACTGATTACAATATCAAACAAAATAAAAATCATAAACATTATGCTAAAATAGTAAACAAGTCTGTATTGATTTGGAAGAATTAGATTAGATATGGATAAGGTATATATTTTATATTGATATGTCCCAAAACCTATATGATATATAGTGCATTTTTATTAGAAATTCACAAGATTGTTTTCGAGTTGTTTCCAGTATGCATCAAATTAAATGACAATAAATCTAAAAAAACATTCAAGAATACACCGTGAATATCATATTTTGTTCCAATTTTTAGCTATCTACGGCACGCTTTGACCAGATAATTATTTGACGAGGGGCCCTACATAATATAATTTTCTATTCTCTAAATTGCAATATGAACTAATATGGAAGGTACCTATTCTAAGTAAAAATATATATTAATTTAATTTGTATATTGACGGTCCAGAAAGGGGAATATTAGCACATATTCCAAAAAAATCATATTCATTATTACAATTTAAAAATTCTCTTTTGGATTAAAAAGCAGTTAGAAAGGTGTATAAAACAGGTTTTACTTAAATGTATATTTCAAACTGTAAAATCCTCTCTTATCTACAATTTTTTCAGAATTAAATTATATGAAATAAAATATATACACATATTATGGAATAGAAATTTTCATAAAGCCTTAAATTTTATATTTTAAATATCCTATCATGGATTTGTTAATTTCACGTAATTTTTTCTAATTTATCGCTAAAAATGTTAATATAAGGAATAAAGAAAATCTTTATTATAATATTTAACATTAAGTCGCAACCAGTTATCAGCAAAATTTTTATTTCGGTGATGATATTGAACTCCTTGTGACATAAGTTTGGTATTCATTATAATATGATTATATTAGATAGCTTAAGTATTAATATACAAAAAAATTTACTATGGGTCTGAAAATTATATCAAAATTATGAACCCAAAAGAATTATTTATTTATAAAATTTTTAGTAACCATGTATTGGAAAAAATCGTTTTGATTCTTTTTTTTACGTTAATCTATTAATCTATTTAGTACTTACGAGCTTATTCTCATAATGTATATAATAAAGTAAATTTTACTAAAACTTGTATATTATCCTTATTGATATATAGATCAAGAAAATCTATTAGAAAACAATAGAATTAAAGGAATATAATTCTATTTAGCGATATATATTAGCACAAAGATCGAAACTAATGATTAATAATGTCATTTAACTTATACTTAGATTTTCTTAAATATAATTCATCTTATATTCTTGAACGAAAAATCATTTTTTCTTTACCTCTATTTCAATTTATTTGACCTTATTTAGATATCGAAGATGTGGAGGAAAATAAATCTATGAAAAGAATCTCATCTCATCTCAGCATGTACGATTTTAGTCTCAATAACTAAACATCTAAGACCAACTGCTAACAGAACAAGTTCTTGTTCTACGATCTTTGTTTCAAATTGCACAATACTAACTCCTGATACCGAAATAATGTTAAAATGGTAATCTTAATTAAATACTATATATCTTAGTATGTCATGTGTAATATTTTCATGGATAGACTCAACGTAAACATCCCGTTTGTTTTTTTTT